>JACCGJ010001905.1:14590-33365 GCA_013407085.1 Atriophallophorus winterbourni | reverse complement strand
CCCCCGATTCACTTGACGACATACAAGATTAAGTAAACGCGTCAAGAATATACATAGTGCAGGAAATCCGTTGAACACGGTTTCGGGTCATATCCTGCAATAATACTGCAATAACCTAACCAGGAAGACTGGCTGCGCCGTCTTTGGAAGTGTTACTGCTTTGGCCATGTGACGTGTAGGCCACCACGAGATTTACGCAAATCGGGATTTGGCGTCACGAATAAAATTCGTTTCGGAAGTCGGTTGTCCGGTATCCATGAAACGTGACCCAAACAGCGTAACCTGTTCAAATTGATCTGCTTCCCTAGATCGACATCACTACCGACGAGCTTATTTTGAAAAGAATTTGATTAAAAATCCTCATATTTTTCAGCGATATATTTGTTGAAAATGAATGAATTCCTTTTTAGGCATTTCTCATCAAGCTTTACAATACATGCGTAAGAAAATAGAAATAGATCTGATTAAAATCAACCAATAAACAAACATCAATGTGATGTGTTGTTGTTGTTGTCTAGTCGATAAGTGTGTTGTCCATGTTAACGAATGATCTGGAAGTAGACATTTTTGTTTATTGGTTGATTTTGATCAGATATACTTCTATGTTCTTACGCATGTATTGTAAAGCTTGATGAGATATACCGGAAAGGAATTCCTTCGCTTTCATTAAATGTTTAGGGAAGAATTTTTGCGTATGCGCCTGGAACTTTGTACGCAATTATGAAAACCTTATTAATTTCAATGCATCGCAAATTTCGATACCCTGGTTACAAAATATATATGATTGCTTGATAAAATATACCATCGTGCAACCAAACTCGTAAGTGGTTTCCGGAAACTAACGTACGATGAACGATGGCGAAAACTGTGCCTTACCACTCATTTCAAACAAGCCTTTGTAGTGATATGGTACTTACATACAAAGTGTTACTTAACTCACATCATCCTTTAAAACATTTATTCGAATACCATGAGTCACAACACAAACGCAGCCACTCAGCGGCACTACAAATTCCCCATTCCCGCATTAGCTGTCTTCGATATTTTAATTCTGCACGTGTCTGTTTCCTTTGGAATGCCCTCCCCGAAACTATTGTTATTGCTCCCATCAACGAAACGTTCATTCGAAATTTGGGCACTTATTTGTTGCATAATGATTTGACGACACGTGCATATTGATACATAGTTGACTATACGTGGCATTACATGATTATGAACGAATATTTACTATGCTACGGTAATTGTGAAGCTATGTGCTTTTTGTGACCGTATATTCATGAATCTTTAATCTTGCAATATACAACTCCTAATGTATCCCAATATGAAGGAGTACATGAATTGGTAAAAACGCACATTGGGTTTGCTCTAAAGTTAACCGGTCTGAACTCTGTTGTCTGACAACAGATTCGTTAGTGAACGTCATTCACAATTTTCCAGGAGTCATCGTTTGTGTAACCACCTGTTCTGGCTATCAATTAAGACGTCGCCCATCTGGTTGACACGGCCCATCGAGTGCATCCTTTGGATGCTTTCTTACTCTGATTATACATTGACCCGTTCGCATTGTCCGAAACACTTAGTCAGAGCTGGTACATGCTCTATGCTCAATAATTGATTTTCATCGAAACACAATTATTTCGTAAGTTGAAGATTGAACTGAGGTAAACTGATTATCAGACATGACAAACAGTTCCACGCGTCTAAAATTGTGGATTGAATCTAGCCAGCACGAAGTTCACTCAATATTGTAATCAAAGATTTATTTCCGTTCCAGCCCGTTAACGGCCATAACTGAACTGAATTTCCCACGTAGAACACGTCCCTTAGTGGTTTACGTGCTAAAATTCGATCGCGATTATACCAGGAAAATTCATGAATTTATCAGCCCATTAGCGAAGACTGTCACTCACTTGGCGATCTGTGGTATTGGTTTCCCGAGCTGTCAGTTCGAATGGAGAACATCTAGCCAGTACCTCCAACCAACGTTGAAAGTTTAGTTCAAGATTGATCTTGACCATTAATATAGTCTAAACGTGATGTGATCTTATTTGTAAATTCGACGTTTGTTTGCCCGATACTAACGTGCAAATTTAACGGTAAATTGACACGTCAATCATTGTATACACTATCGGATTACATACCCACGACAACCGGTTTTCGCCATTTGCTCCGTAAAGTACGATCAAGATCCTCATGTCTTGCATCAAGGCAGAAGGGAAAAGACTTTGGAGAATGTAGGACACTATTTGGATAAGGTTGGCTCAGTACGATCATATGAAAACTCAATACACCGATGAATCTGACTAGAATAAAAACATTGGTTACTCGTTTCGATTAAATATTGGTGTTAGATTTGAACTTAACAGAATATCATCGGCTTTTGTCGAACAACCATAACCCCCGAGTCAAATTGTGATTGGCGGAAGAAATAATCTACAGTCAAATGTCGTTACTATGGCACTAGCCGGGACCTGGGAAAAGTGGTATAATACCTACAGTGACATAGCAGTGAGGTGACACAGTAACGAGATTTAACGGTATTATTTAAAGTATGAACTTGTAATCCACTATTGAATAAGGTTGGCCGTTGTTGGCCTCCTTCGGTCGATGTCGACCATGGATGTACATCACAATAGCGTGAATTTTCATGTTCTACAGCTTTTCGAATAAATAAACAGTCCGATTCGGGAGGAACAATCTCTCCCGCAGCGCTTGCAACGATAGGCAGAACTCGGTTGTAGGGCGTCAGTTGCACGCCGGTGGCATGATCTGCGTTCGGTAGCCAAGAGCTGTATCTGTTCTTCCCCAGCTTGCTGACGACGCTTTACACAATGCCTCCAATCTGAGCGGTCAAGAGCAAGTTTTTCCCAACTCGTGGGGTCAGATAAGGTTGGCACGACCCAAGTATTCAATCACGTGCCCACACACATGTATATGTGGGGTTAAACCCATTAGCGTGAACAAAAACGTCCACATTTACATGCGTTTTGATCAGACACCCAACGACTGGTTTTGCGCTGTTAGCACTCATCTCACGACAAAGATCCGCATGCCTTGAAAGGGTGAAGAAATGATAAAACTAGCAATTGTTTGATAAGTTTGGTTCGACTAACATTTTCAATCGCCTGTGACCACACACATGTGAATGGGGTTAAAACAATGAACTTGTTAAAAACCCGTATTTTTATGTATTTTTATCACACATCCCACGACTGGTTTCGTGTTGTTTGTACTCATCAGACAGAGACAGTACGGTCAAGATGCAGATTTTCTTTTGTAGATCATATGCTAAACCTCGTCCACTTGTATGTGGGCACACGAGATTGAAATGTCGATCATGCCAAAGTTATCCAACACTTCAAACCTTGTTCAATATTTCATTGTTATTTTGTCGACATTAATTGAATGAATATTGCAGAAAACCGCGGTGAATACTCCCAAAACCTAGTTCCACAAAGTCAGCAACTCGAAAAGATATGATAACACTTAACATCTTCCACCTTATTACTTTCAATATATCATCTTCCCATGTCTTGTTTTCTGCTCAGTGAGTAACTTCGTATACCTAGCATTTCATTGGTCAAAGTTTATAACCAATCAAAATGGCGATACAATTTCGATTGCAACCAACCCCATTTCAAGGGACACAAAATTAATAATCAATAATAACCGGTTCAATTGATCTGCTATGTATACTTGAACGCTTGCGTGAATTTCGGTGAAGGTTTCAATGTCTAACTGTTTACTCTGATAGAGTTCAGAACGAACATCCATGAAAGATTAACAACAAATTTCAGCTTGACCACTTTCCTCCACTTCAAAACAACTAGTATGAGAACAATCGTGTATAAAATTATCAGTAAAATGCATCACAGAAAAAAATCACGTGAACAAGATGAGAATGCAATATTTTGGGATGAGTTACTGAAATTCACCAATGAAAAACACCGATTTGTCTCCCGCGCTGATTTAAAAATGGTTTATAAAAATATATGAATATAAATGACAAAAATGAAACTAAAAAAGCGGACGGTAGTTTTGGTATGGTGAATACTCAAAGCGACATGTACAGGATCAGGAATTGGATGTGCCATCATCCCGTTTATGTTTTTCGTTCTCAATCAACGGTTCGATTTTCCCATCATCACCGGTCGGGGTTGCGCAAAGGTTTTGTGAGGCAAGGAAAGCAGAAATTATCGTAGCTGCATTCAGACTCACTGCCACGTTGGTGTGGAGCTGAATGTTACAAACGGAAGAACACGACGAGTGTCCCGACGATCCGGTGCAATCTGTCATCACTTGCAAGCAGCACGAAGGATCGGTACACAGACTGCTACAACTCCAATGGCTACTGGCATTGGTTGACAGACTCGCGTGACTTAGGCTTCGACTGCGACTATGCTCGCGTCTCCTGTGCTCGGTCCAGTCGGTGACGCGTAGACGTGCGGCTTCGATTTCCGCCTCAAGCTGTCCGAGATTGGTGCGAATTTGACGATAGGTCTCGATCAAATATTGTTGCTGGTCTAGCCAACGAACATGGGTTCCGTTAGTTGGAGCATTGTTGCCTTCATTCGGATTCAAGATTATTTCTGGCATTCTGTGAAGTGAAAACACGAGATATAAAATCCAATTATCGTTAAATATATATCTTATGTATTAATCTAGATAAAGCATTATTATCGTCGCTTTATTTACCTGTTCAGTTGTCACTCAATCCAGCGTGAATGGTCCCTCATTCGGTGAACACCATCTCTCGACTGTACTTATCAACTGGTATTTTTCGTTTAGGCATGTCGTGCTGTTCGTAATTTATTGCGATGTTATCTAACTTTTTCTCGACGCTCTTATTACTAATTGTTTGCGCCGTATAAACTATGCAATCGAATATGCAGTCATCCCGCTAAGCGCGTTTTCCTTAAGAATCTCAAGGGCCAATAGGTCTGATGCGTATTTCTGGGGTCATTCCAGCAAAAGCGGTATAGCCGATTTGGTTTTGTCCACTGGGTAGTGATTTAGTTCCTGGAATTTAAGTTCCTTTGTCGGTATAATTGGATTTTCAACATGTGCAAAAGTTGTAAGTTTCGAACTAGGAACTTCTCATTACAAAGATGCCTGTGTTACTACCCCACTAACCAGGACCGTTAAAAATAAGCCCTAGAGCGATTAAGTTATAACTATTTTGTGTGTGAGAAAAAATCACTTAGTCAACACTTGGGCAGATCGCACCTCGGGTTTAAGCGATCTGAACTCTGTTGCCAGTGAACCTATATCGCGGCACGAACTAGCCCTTGACCCGTTAATTTAGGACACAAGGTAGAGTGGGAGAATATTGAGTACTAGCGTATACTCGTTAGCACAGGAACGGAACGAAGGGCGTTCGTTTATGAATCACATATTAATTTGAACGTTGCAAGATTTCAAATAGGACCTGAAAGCTATAGAAAGCATTGGGAATTAAGGAAACATCAGCAACGGGAGATCAAGATTACCGATCGACATGGACAGAAAGAATCTAAGACTATAAGAGAAATGCAGCTACAAAAGTGTTGCTAGAATATGCAATGTACCTACTGTCTAAGCTGTAAAGAAAATCCCAGGTAAGTACTATAATTTAGCCGCGTCGTTTTTAGAACGTCTGCATGTTGCGTTTGTTTTTGTTGTAGGCCGCCTTCGGACGATTTCGATCATGGATGTACATCACAATCGCATGAATTTTTCATGTTCCACAGCTTTTCGAATGACTAAACAATCTCCCCGGTAGCACTTACAAAGATAGGCATTACTAGGACGAAGGATTTCAGTTACACGCTGACGGCGCGATATATGATTAGCAGATGAAAACAGTATCTGCTCTTCCTCGGTATGCAGACGACGCTCTGCCCAAGACCTCCAGAATGAGCGGGTAAAAGCAAGTTCTTCCCCACTTGTAGGGTCAATGTCAAGAGCTTTCATATCACTTTTGCAAAAGTCTTTTTTAAACCATCAGGATATTTACCCTAATTGCTTATAATGCAATATAATCGGTTTCTGGTGGGTCACTTTCGTCCGGTGGAAACAGTAAGACCGATAACAGCCAGTATAAATGCTAATGATGAGAGCCGCACCTTACACCTTCCGGTACCCATATTTCATTTGAGGACGATGAACGAAATCAGTGAGGATCTAATTTTAGACTCTACTAAAGCCATTTTTGTTCCTACAAATTGTGTAGTTTTGATTTAACCCTTTGTCTACTGACGGTAACTCTAGTTACCACCTCAAACAAGCAGTCGATTGCTCAGTAGCTCCCGTCGGTACCTTCAGTCACCATCGGAGTGCACTTGTCAGGCGGCGCCTAGCATCTGATCCATAAAAATTAATCATGTGTTTTATTTATGCCATAATTAACCAGAATAACACAAAAATTTCATAGAATACGTAAATCAATTCCCGTAGACAAAGGGTTAAATACAAAAACGGTGTCCACGAGACCCCATAAAATTACAAAATATCAACATTCCCATCACGCAGACACCGCATGATCGATATCCGTGCTGTTGGCGCTTGCCAGGTCGGAATATTACAATCGGATTCCAAGTGCATTTGAATGGTAAACAAAGTAAATTATCAAGTCAATATCGGGTAAGATTGACAAGATCGATGGCGATTCGTTTTTGTTGGTAGAAAGCGAAAACCAAAAGGTTGGAGGTGGCACGCCCTGCCTGCATCTGCTTCCAATTTGCATTTATTGCTGTCTAGGTAGTTATCGACCGGTCATTCGAACTTGGTCGTATGGGCGTGAAACTGACCTTCATATCAATGCCTGATTGGCTGAATATTGTGACGTTGTTCTGATTGTTTATTCTTCGTATTTCATGGCCCGCGTTTTGTTGATGACACTTGCCTTACGTAATGTTAATTATTCTAAAGTGCTGCTGCTCTCATCAAAAGAATTTTGAGTGCAATCGGTTAGAGTAGGTTTTTGGGTAACGTTTCATTTCTGACACAGAAGTTTCGTCAAACCAAGTGTGATAGTCAGGACAGGGAACAGTAACAGTCAACCCACCACCACTTATTTCACCTTACCGCTAAACAACCAATAGTACGCCTATGGTGTGTCACGTCTCGTAGGCATGACCAGGATCAGTGGTCGATTTCATACTAGTGTGTATCCACATCAATCTAATACAAGTGAACACGGTCGAGGTCGGATGACACAGCGGCCTACATGCGTAAAAGTACATAACTAACCGGACTAAGTTTAAGCTATTTTTTGAAGAAAAACAAAAATCTAATTAACTAGTAGTTATAAGGTGAATAGCAACTATTTAACTTCGCATCAGTGCTGATCGTCAGAGTGTGGAGATTTCTGCCCCATTCACCTTATTGACCGCCAGTCAACCTGCCTTGGCGACCGCCTCCGAATGTAGGCGTTCTTATACGGTTTAATACTGCGTCTCAATACTTCCACATTTTCTTGATCGACGCTGTGACCCGTATCTAAAACGTGCTCCGCCAAGGCGGAATCACGAATAAGGGATTGATATTCTCTCGCATCCCGGGGCTGTCTCCGGACACGCTTTCGGTGTTTTTTCGATTCTGGTATGAATTTCCCTGGAAGTCTGCCCTATGTAAACACCCTAACAGTCCTTACAGTTGATTCTGTAGAAGCTGTTCGTAACGCTAGATAAAGGTGTCTTATCCATGAGGTGCATCACAACCGAACGGATAGTTTTCTCTTTCTTATGAATTACGCGTATGTCCGCCTGGTTCAAGCTCTACGTACCGCTTCAGATGTGTATTTTACATAAGGTATTCAATCTGTATGTCGCCCATTTTTCTCCGATTTTTCTGACGGGTATTTTACCTTCATCAATTGACGTTTTACAAAACCTTTTGGATAAAAGTGGTCTATGAGCCTTTGGTTCGCTTCACGGTGCGCCTGTTTTCGGTCTCGATGGTCGCTGCAAAGGTGTTGTTTCTTATGAAAAATGGAACAAGCTATGGTCAAATCAGTGGTGGTAGGTTGACTGCTACTTAATCATGTTCCCTGTCCTGACTATCGCCCTTGGTCTGACGAAGCTTCTGTGTCAGAAGTGAAACGTTACCCAAAAACTGCTCTAACCGATTGCACTCAAATTTATCTGCTTGTGTCTCTGTTTAGCTTTTCAACCGAGGTATGTGATACATTAAGATCGCCTGCGACGATTGCGAACTCGTAATATTTCGGGTTTCGAAAGGGTTCAAACGACAACTTCTTCGAAAGTACGAGAAGATGGACAACGTCAGCCGCAATCGAGCGATATGTAGTGTGAAAACGTTGGTCAAACAAACCCTGGTGGCGGGGGCTTGAATTCCACTAAATCGACTGACAAATCTGATCGAAGTGATCACCCGGACAGACCTGTTGAGAATCACCATTGTGGTTGCTTGTTTGCCTACATAAGATAAGTGTGTTTCGGCAATCGATTGGAATATCTTTTGGACCGATCGTGTATTCATAATGCAAAGAAATTTAAGTTCAATCGCTTAGAGGTTTTTGGGTAACGTATCACTTCTGACACAGAAGCTTCGTCAGACAAGCGGTGATAGTCAGGACATGGAACATGATTGCACTCAAATTTCTTCGCATTTTGAAAACACGATTGGTCCCAAATATATTTCAATCGATTGCTGTTGCTCCCGTTATGTATTTTGCAAGTACAAGGGATACAGCAGTTTTGCAAGATGAACATGATATCAAGTGACAAACGACGGTATTGCGATTGATTCACAGCTAGCTAATATGGAACGGGAATAAAGCCAATTTCTTCGACAGTCACGTTAATGTGCTCGTAGCTAGGTTAACCGTTTTGTCTTGTCACATCAAGGTTTCATTATAATGATTGTAAAAATTACTGTGTACGTAAGCGTGACAAATTGAATGGACCTTCAAACATTCAGGTTTCAAGCGTGAGCGCCGATAGTTGACCAATTGTACGAAAATAGTTCGAATGTGTGACCTCAGGGTCCCAAACACGTTCAATTCATCTTACTTGTAACGTATAGGTGGAAAAGCTTTGGACTACCAAGTCCACTTGGTGGCTGATAAAAACGGCTTCTGCTAACCCGTTGAAGCTTCGCTCACTACAAGGAGAAGTGAAAGTTTTACGTACTCGGCGTCTTGAAGCCAGCTGCTTTGAGAGGATGAAGCCTGTTGGTTAGCCTTGACAGGCTATTGGTTGTAGAAGCACTGATTTCAGATATCCAAGGGATATAAACTAGCCAAGAATGAATTGGAAGCGAACCGTGAGAAAAATGTGGACAGAAATCCTGAAGGCTAATAGTCACTGTATAACGCCTTCCCTGTTGCCTTGTAAATTGTCTGAGTGCACATCGTGTAAAGAGCTGGGTTAGATAAAAAGCTCCAACTGGTGCTGAACGTGTCAACGGTGCAATTTCGTCAAAGACTGTGATGAAATACACTTACACGCATTACACAAAACATTAAAAAGCCATTTGTGGAGCCAGCAGGACAAAATTGATGCGGGCACATGCCAGTTCTTACGTTTACAATGCTTGAGGACTTCGCATTATAGCGTTGAAATAGCCCAGCGCGAAATAATATGACATAACAGCCGAGCATCTTGCATGGGTAGTTCGGATTAGAGCTATCGAAAATTGGACGGTTGTAATGAAGACATTCAAAGCGGAGCGAATTTTACGAGGAATTAATTAAGGAGACAGAGTACGGGTAAAAACATCAAACTTTGCGTCTAGTGTAGCTCCTGAAAATCAGACAAATGTTTGGATGCACGGGATTTTTAACGACAATATATATATATATATATATATATATATACCAATAGTTCCAATCGATAGTTATTGTAAATTTAATAGCTTTTTCAACCATAAATCTTTAATCTTAAATCATGATAGATGGACCGAGCAACAAGTGCAGACATGCTTCTAACGCTGATCTAAATAGAATTTAATGCGGCAGCCTCACCTGCTTAGCGAACAGAAAACTATGGTAATTCACGCGATCACCTCTGATGGCAGTTGAAATCAGAAATTTGACCTTCGTGTAGGCTGTACTTGCGATACAAACAAGTTCGACATTGACCAAATGGCGTGTAAATTCCTCCTCTCGAAAGCTCATTTAAGTCAAGTAGGCCAATCGACCTGGTACTACATATCGCCGTTGGTGAGAGAATAATTAAACTCGGGACGGAACTGGTCATGTGAAAAGGATTTGGCATATGCGAACATCATTCACACGTGACGTACATCCCCCGCTGACGTGGACGAAAGAATCTACATTCGGGTTTCACAGCTTATGAATGAAGAAATGTAAATATTGATACAAAGAGGAGTGCCATGAAAAAGCTAAAGCCATCATAACTAAACAATCTGGAGAAAGAGAGATTTTATGAACTTAATTCAACGGAGCGAAGGATGGGCAAAGGTGAAAATTTTTAAATAATACACGAGACGCGAAGCTCTATGCGTTTACATTGCAGGAAAAAGGGATCTGGATTGGGTGCAAGGTAAACTTGCAAATGTGAGAATTTTTCTGACCCGTGCGACTAACCTCATTCACATGTATATTACGTCTCCATGTGGATGATTAGGGTTTGCCGTGCTAATATTTTCTAATGGTGGTTTCAATTTCCACGTTTAATTTACCGTTCCTTCATCGTTTCTAGGCATGCTGATGATTTTCTCGAGCCGTACACAACCTGTCATGGAGAGTTTGATATAAAAATGCAAGATGATGCATTTTAACACATCTAGATGTTGGCGTCCAGGCGATTAAACATTAATGTTCACAGTAATGGCAGGTACGAAGAAAATTGAACGTAAAGGAAGATCCCAAGTAAGCAACTAGCCACCAAGGCTTCGAGAAATAGTGCACCAGCTACCGGTGGTATTAAGAAGCTCCATCGCTATCGTTTAGGTACGATCGCTCTACGAGAGATACTTCACTACCGGAAGTCCACTGAAATTTTGATCCGATAAATCCCCTTCCATTGTCTTGTTCGTGAAATAGCCAATCTTATCTAACAGTACCTTCAAATAATTAGTTTGTTAAGTAAACTACAGCACCGTATGGTACACAAAGTAGTGGAGACTAATTAATTATTAAAGGCGCCTTGAATAAATGGAAAAATAAGCTGAAATCCGGATGGAGCGTAAGGCTTCAAGAACACGACGCCAACGTACTCTGTTTTGTGCAAGACTTTTCAGCCGATTACATATCATTTCAACAATATGCGCTTCACTCTAGACGGATCAGCGTTGAGCTTGCTTCGGTCTTCCCACTTTTCTTTATCCCTTGGTCTTCCAGTCCAGTATGTACCTGATGACGTTGCCCAGATAGGTCTGTAAACTAACGCGGGAGGTGCTTAAACATCGGGTACATCAAACTGGGAAGACCATGTACCTAGAGCGTCATATTGAATCTGAGATGATAATGTAACATCATTGTTTTAAAAATATAAGCTTTAGACAGATAAGTCTGATTGGGTAAAACGAATAAACCATCGAGATAACTTATCAACCCAGAATATAACACAAGCAATGATAGTAAAAAAAGTATTACCTTGGTTAATGAACGTTTACTTTCGGCTGATACAACTGCGATTTTTATTCGAGGCTTTCATGATCCAGGCGCGCAGCTGTAGCCGATACTGCGCACTGATTGGATAATTCTTGCTATAGCGCCAAACACTCCTTGACCAATAGTTAGTTGAATTTGTTTGCAAATCGATTGGCTATCTTTCGGGTGTGCGACCTTGCCAGGGCTTTGGAATGTGAAAATTAATGTAGACGCCCTTCAGATTAGCAGCGTCAAAAAATACTTGCAATATGAAGAAGTCCGTCGAAGAATCTGATCCAATGATTGTCAGTGTACAGAAAATTTATCGAGAGCATCTGTGAACAAGATGCCAAAGTAGGATTAATGATGCCTTTCGCGGAATAGATTTTGGCAAAGTTCGCAGAATTACGAGCAACGATAAACTAAATCTAGAGTGAACAGCGTTAGGCTTTTAGAGCTGAAACTTTGAAACGACTGTTAATCAAAACTGTCACTTATTTAATTAATTGGTAACTTACTTCATTACTTACTTCTTTGTTTACTATGATGCTTGCTTTGAAAAATACTTATTTAGTAATTAACTAAATAACAAATATAATAACTTACCTAATGAATTACTTACTTGAGCCTTAACCACGTGGTGGGACATGAACCATTGATAGGATTTTTGCATTCGTTTCGGTCTTTTGATAGCCTCTCCAGTTACTTTCAAGTTAGACCCATATTCCTTGTTGTTAAGAGTTGCTCGGATATAGTGTCGTCCGTTTATCACTGAATGAGTACTACATAAAATCTGTCTTGGTGATGCTTCATATGGCCTTTCACAGACTATAGCCACAACAACGCCAAAGCTAGTAAACTTTGCATAGAATCTTGCCCCGGCGCGTTGCCGTAAATCTATATTAATTATGGCCACAGTATTCCGAGGCACCTATTTACAAACAACTGGACTTCGTCACTTCCAATCTCCTTGTTCCCGAAGCGTACATCAGCATAGGCTTCACCAAGCTATTGAATCGATGCTTTGGACCCTGGAGTTGCGAATTTTATTCAAGCAGTGCAACAATTTGATAGGGCTCAAACGGAGCCGTCCCTCCCTCCAATACGAGGTTCGTACAGTTTACATTGATTAGATAAAGACAGAGATACTACTTTTAATGAGCTTGGATAGGACTTCAAGTTAACAGTGTCAAAGCCGATTCGATGACAGATTCACCGCTCATAGACTGCGAGTAAATGCGATGGGTTATTCACGTGTAGGCCTTACCCAACAATCATGATACGAATCTATCATTAAACATCGTACTGTCTCTAACTTACACTAGCTCAATGGTCTGTGTTCACCTCCCGATTTATTAAGCGAAAGCAGTGCAGATGTAATTTTATCCTAGGCAAAAGGTGCCAGGTTGCCGCAGTTATTTTTCCCACTACTGTTAGTAACCATTTTACACATCTGGATATGGCGGTGTAGATCGATTTTTACCACGAACATAGCACCGCGATGCTTGAAAGGCGCGCTTGTTACGGCTTACAAGTTGACCAGGAACTAACACTTGACTAAAATGACAAGGGAACTCCAGGAAGACACGCATGTTGACCACTACACTGTTCTGCCCACACTGATGAGTAAAAATCGCACAAAAATAATGACAGCATATACGCAGAAGCAGCGGGAGTAACAACAAAACATTCGCTTCCAGAACTACCAATAAATCAAAGAACTTGAACCAAAATTAAGAAATGACAGGCTTCCGGATCATAGGGATGGTATAATACCAGGTCGTTTAAGGTGTAATGAAGTTCCAATCCTAAAGCCTGTTAATTTGTTCACCTACACATCCAAGACACTTGATTCTAAGATAACCATGCCTCCCATTTAGTGTTTTCTTTTCAATTACGTTACTCCGAGCACAATGTGCCCAGTGTTGAACACTTCTGATGCCCACAAGTTGAAAAAATACCATTTGTCCAAGCAGAATATAAAGTACTCCCTGTCAGATTCCAGTGTACCGGTCGATGATTGCTGGTTAGCGAAACAAGGATCCCATCTCAGTTTTTAGTGAGATTCTGTTTCATTTGTTGCAAGCTAGCCCCCGTTACCGAATCAAGGTTCTGCAATAATAGCGAAGCTTCGTAGATCGGAGAATGGATATTGTTCTTATGATGTTCGCTGAGGTTTCTTACTTTTTGTGGACGTTTCGACATTAGGCTAGATGACAAAATCGGTAAACCGCATTTTCGAAGTTACCAGTAACTGTGGTTGGTCGAATTCATAATCTACTTGCTTTGTAAGCGATTATCAGTTGTTCCGCAAGCCGCGGCCAATCGGAGATGCTTATTAATTGAGGACAATGTTGAATGCCACGCCCCAAGGAATCCTCGCACACATAGGCTGCTTACTTTGGTTATAATATTGAGACGAAGCTCCAACTCAAAAATGGAGACGGAAGCAGAATAAGACGTACTTTACAGTTTGTGTTGTTATTTTTGGCCTCCCTCCATCGATGGGTGCACATCACAAGCGCATGATAGTTTCACGTTTCACAGCGTCTCGAATGTCTAAACAGTCCGCTTTGGGAGGAAGACGCATAGCTCATAGTCTAGCGCCAGCATAGAGAGCGCTGTCGTAGTAAGGTGAACATGCTGTGTACAACAGCTTCAGAAAGCACTTCAGCATTCATTATATTGTCCATTCACAATATGATCGAAATACGGCGGATGCTCCTTAAATGAAAAGCATTCAGCTTCCAAATGTGTCTTGCGCCGATGGTCCACGTTTCACTGCCATACAGTAAATCATTTAGTAAAGGCTGGACCATCCACTCAATACACGAACGAAAGCTGGATGCTTTCCATGTAAGAACCATCCGACGTTTATTCAAAAGATCTCGCCTGGGTCACTCAGCCACTATGAATAGAAGTAGCCCACAAACCCATGGAAGTTATACACAGCTGTTTCAACAATACAAAAGGCAAAGTTGCATAAGAAGAACTATCGAATATTGTATGCAATATTACATGTAGAAATCGCGACAAACTGGTCAAACTGGTCGCAAGCTAAACACAAGGTTGCATGAACACCAGTTAACCGTACGCTGACACGACCAGAAGTCATTGACCTCCATTCTTATCATCAATTCGGACACCACACGAATAAAGCATCCAAATGGAAACAACCGACAAATGCAAGAATTCTTTTACTCGTGGCACGTAACCACTACGTCAATTAATTAGCACTTCTAAGTAGCTGCGACCTATGAATCGAGTAGAAATCTCTTACAAAGAAGGCAGATAATGTAATGGGGGTTCAACCAATACAGCGAATCACGAGTTAGAATAAGGAATCACAATGAGGTCATTCACGAGAAAACGCTTTTAAATGACCAGCTGCTAATCGTAGATCACACCCTCAGCTTGCCATCGACATCACTCATTCGAGTACTGCCTATGGATGTGAGTGCGGCGGGAAAGATTGTTCCTCCCGAATCGGACTTTTGAGTCATTTGGAACGCTGTGTAGAGAGAAAACGTCATGCACTTGTTATGTACATTCATGGTCGATATCGACCGAAGGAACCCTACAAAATGGAATTAAAATGAAATTCATTACGATCGAGCAACCGCTAGCTGAAAACGCATGACGTTTATACATATTGCAGTGAACACGGGTAGATATGAGTGTGGGTTTGTATACTGGTTGTTTTACATCTCTCGGCATTCAGAGAGATGATGACGAAAAAATTTGACGGATGACGAAATGCCCCAAACAACATCGCCATTGCTATTTTATTTATCAAAAGCAATACAATCTTCCCCTAGCTACCATCGTCGCCATACTGCTTTCATCATCATCATCGTCATCATCATCATCATCATCATCATCATCATCATCACCATCATCTTCGCCATCAGAAACAATAAAAACGCCATCACGATCATCATCGACATCATCCTCATCATCAACATTATCATCACCTTCTCATCATCATCATCAGCAACAAACTACTCTTTCCAAACATCCTCATCTCACAATCACCACCCTCGTTGGTCCGTACAAACCAGTTTTCGTCTCAAAATACTCAAATTTCACGTAATCAAATCACTCTTGTGGGAAAAGTTTTATTAACGCAGATATAATTTTCACAGCATCCAGTGATCACTGCTCGTGCAGTCGTTGGGTCATACATCTCCGAGCCGAAAACTTGCTCGTCCGATTCGCGTGGTTGTGGCTTGTCCGCCAATCGACTGAGTTCGTTCCCGCTGCACCTTTTTACGCATTCTGAGATTGGATGTGAACAACAAACAATTGGGAACCACTTGCGGTGTTTTCAACAGAAGAGAGAGCAAAAAGTTACCCAAAATCGAAGCCAAAAACAACATGGTCGGTAACCATTGGAAGAAACAAAGTGAGGAGAAATTAGGATTGGATATTTGACTGGCTAACATCAGCCCGCAAAATCCCACCGTCATGGTGACCACGAGGACAGGAACGGACCAGAGCTCCGCGGAGCACGTCCCCAGGAGCAACAGCGACAGCACTGGAATCGAAAGCACGGTAGAAGCGTACGGTTTGTACAGAATGAAATTTCGATTGTCGTCTAAAACCGGGGGGATCTTGGTGTACGGATAGATAAGAAAAATGATCATCCCGTAAGCAGAGAATAAGAACAACGATGTGTAAGTCATGTGCAGTTCGCGGCCATCCGCGACCAGTCCTAATCTCAGCCAGTTGGGGAGTATATACAGATAGAAATGCATCGCAATGGACTGAATTTGTATGACGAAAAACGCGATCGCTCCGGCACCACAGCTTCCGAACAGAATGAAGAAATGCGTGAAACTAAGTGTTGTCGATTGACTCTCGTCTGGCACAATTTGCTTAAAGTGATTAATTTGATGGAAGATCAAATTGTACTGCGCGTGTATTCCATCTTTAGCGGCGACGTGGTTGATCTTGGCGTAGTTGAGGATACCATTGGACGTACAAATAGCTAGCACTGATTTGATGACGAAGAAAAGTACTCCAAGACACATGCCGATGTTGGCTTGCCGTTTGTTCGAAGCTGCTTGAAACAGATTGTACGCAGGTTCAACCGTGAGCAGCTGAGCGAGAATAATAACCAAGTTGTTTGTTCCAGCTGAGGTGTAACACGTGTCCAGTTCCAAGACGGTGGTGTTTTTGAACATGTATGGGAGCGCGTTGTGGAAACCCACACCTTGCGCGCATGCTTCCAGTAAGAACAACAGAAAACACGCCACGAGAACACAATTCATTCCCCCAACCGCTGAAAGTGTTGCAAATACACAAAGGATATACACAAATTCGATCGAGGAACCCATATGAAACAAACGAAATCGTTCGTAACTATACAAGTGAATGCTCCACACGTAGTATAATCCGGCAAACCGATTAAACAAATTGATGATCACAATGATCTGACTTTCGAAACGTTTTTGCAAATAGTCTTCCACGTTGCGTAGTCCCAGACTTGAGAAATGATTGAACATGATCAGACAGATGGGGAACGCTAGAATCCGAGACGCAAGGATACTGAGAGCGCTGACTGTGCTACATGCCAACGTTTCATTCAACAGATTTGGTGTGAAGACTTGTGAGAATGCCACGGCCAAGAACAACACGTTACGGATGTACTTGGAGCCTCCGGAGAATAAACTGTCTTCCGTATCCAAGAGGACAATCCCACTTTTGTCGACCCAAATGTACCAACTGAGCCAAGACAAGCAGTACACTGTGTAGACCAAAGCGACGGTACTCAGGAATAAGATGGCTGTGTTATCTAACATGATAGAAGCGAGTCCAAATATTGAGCTGTGATTTGAATTTATGGATCGATAATTTAAAGGCGATCAAAAGACGAACGTTCGGTTTGCACAAATCATAAAGATGAATTGGTGTCGTGCAGGAATGTTAATTAGAAAATTTATGGTTACCGTTGGGTGACATTCAAAACCCGACCTTCAATCATTATCACGTATAACACGTGATCATATATAGAAGCACAACGTATGATTTCGACTCATACAAGACGCAGTGAACTTGACCTAAAAGTGACGCGTGTCTAGTGGATTAAACTGGGCAAACAGATCATTACGAAGACCGCAGAAAGAACTCGTGAAAATTAGGTTAGGCCCTCAAACCAGAGCCTGATCAAGGCAGCGCATACAGTTGCACCAATGATAAACAAGTAAAACCAGACAATGAGTGGGCGGACGAGTGCACTATTGGTAAATATCTCAATGAGTTTGGACATCCGGGTATGGGTGAAGTCATGTGTGTAATTATTGATTCGACTGGGCCCAAGAGATTGAAAATATTCTGCTGCTAATCCCTCAAGCGTTGCGGGTAATTTCACAGTTCTTGTATATGGCGTACACATAAGCGACAAATCCGGGCTGAAAAATGCTGGGACGCACGCCACATTTTACTCATCTAAACAAAGGTATGCGAATTAGTGCATCGAAAATAATTGTTCAAGTATTACTTACAAGCGCATACAACCAGAAACTGGTCGCGGAATGTAGGCGATTACATAGATTGTGTTTAGCGAGCTGTTCTGCACAGTTCTGCGAAGATTGTGGGAGTAACTGCCACTGTTCCAGAGGTTCGCATTTGATGGAATCTACCGTAGGATAGGAACTCAGTACTCAGACAATTTTATGGTAGAAAAGGCAGTAAGCTTAACAATAACCATATGGTGACGAGGTATTCAATTCAATTCAACTTCAATTCAATTTTAATGGTCTAAAAAGCATATAGCTTGACAAAAACCACAGAATAATATGGCAATTACGAATAACATGGGTAGAAAAACGGGATTAGTTTGCTTACTGAGCAGTTCAGGGATCAAGTAAAAATCCATAGGACAGAAACTGTTTTCAAAGTTCAAAGCTTTTATGGTGTAAAATATATAAGTTCAAAGTTTGGATTGGTCAACCTGAAATTGTCCAAATTCGATTTGAATATATCCAAGTTAGGTGAATGTGCAACATTACAAGGTAGGGAGTTCCAGGTAAAGCATATACGTACAGAATAAAAGTACCTTCGACAGTTTAGTCTCGAGTAGGGAATAAGTACTGTATAGTCGTGACTCCGGCTGGTTCTGGGTGGTAGTCGTGTGAATAGTTTATTTAGGGGATGGTTGTGGGTATGCAGTATATTGAACATAAGAATCAAATCACCTCTAAGACGGCGGTA
>JACCGJ010001905.1:0-13590 GCA_013407085.1 Atriophallophorus winterbourni | reverse complement strand
TCTTCACTTCTAGGTATGATTTTAACATACGAAGCAAGATCGGTTTAGTCCGTGAAGACTCAAAGTCCTCTGGTGGCTAAGTGACCACCTCGTGTTGTTCTTTGAATTCCTTCGCAGCACCAGATCGCATTTAATGATGCCTTACTCATCAGATGGGTTAATTACTTTGACCTTCACGATGCATTCAATATCGTCGGCGAGGTGCATCTCTATCTTGAGAATCCAGAAACTCACTTTTTCAGCCTTTTAATATACATTGATATGGAAATAGACGAAACCACGACTTCATTCCGAAAAGAAAAGCTAGAACATTTTGTTTTAAACTTCACGGCGGCAATCGAAAGTGGACAGCTGTGCGAAATTCGGCATGGGCTACAAATGGGATCACTCGAACAGACGCATTCTGGTAACACTTTCGAAATTGTCCGTAACAACGACTGACGTCCTTAATTCTGTTTTTATTGAAGACTATAGTAATATCGTGAACACCACCACGCGACTGCCTTGAAAGATACTGTAATGATACTACTGCTCAGCACCGACAACACCTTTATGCTGTAGACTTTTATCACCAGAGGATGGTAATGCCAACAGCCCTTAATAGAGTGCGGTTTCAGAAATGGCTAAGCGAGGGCCCGACTGTATGTAAATTATACGGTTCTGTGCAGAAAGGATTTACGTGCGCTACACGGTTACAACAACTTCCCCAGGGCTATTTGGCTATATATTATCTGGAGGGCATCTGTAGGCATCTATTGATTTATTTAAACACTCACTTGAGACAGCGAATCGTACTATCTGATGAAAAAACCCTGAGTTAATATACCATTCGTTACAAATGTGGCTTTAGTCGTTAAGCATGGGTCAAATTACCTCCCACTGTGACCGCTTTTTCAATGGACTTCCTTAAGTATGGGACTTGCTTAGTGTGAAAAGTTGTTATTAATCACCTAAGCGAGCAATGGAAAAATCTTTCTCTAACAAAACAGGATCAGCAAAAAACTAGTAATGTTTACCTCCACTAACTTGTTCACGAACTCTAAAAGATTGGGATCCGCAAGCACTAGACGAAGACGAGTTCCGTTACATGCTTGTTCCTTAGATATATATTAAAAGCAAAATAAAATAGTTTAGCACAAATTCAGAACAGCGTTCGAATGTCCGC
Source organism: Atriophallophorus winterbourni (assembly GCA_013407085.1). Taxonomy (NCBI): domain Eukaryota; kingdom Metazoa; phylum Platyhelminthes; class Trematoda; order Plagiorchiida; family Microphallidae; genus Atriophallophorus; species Atriophallophorus winterbourni. Next base: position 12,425 of record JACCGJ010001905.1, on the reverse strand, counting down.
TCACGGATAGGCATACCTGATGAGCGGCAATAACCGGTCGTGTGCTTCCTTCCTGCTTCTCGAACGTCATATACTACTTATTAATAAAAATCTGACTTTAAACAAAGCTGCACGAGTGTTCAATTCAAAATAAGCTGCCATTTAACTTCCGTATGTGCGAAATGGTGCAATTTGGGAAGACCTTCCCGTTCCCATAGTACTTGGCAGTCACACATCCTTATTTGAATACACTGGCTCGCAGACGAGTTCGATTGGATTTAATCCTCAACTGTAAAATACTGAACTCAAAGATTCAGCCTCTGAGGCATCTATTTCGCCTCCGGTCAAGCCATTCCACACAAAGGTTTTAGTGGAACGTTCTGAGTATTCAATTGAAACAGGAATGGAAACGTTGTGCGATATTTCGATAAATCCAATGATTGTTGCAATTCATTTGCTCAAACTAAAGGTGAGAAAATCCCCGGGAGCAGATGGCATCACACCGGATGTGCTCAGGTTCTGTCACCGTCAGCTTTGTGAACCGCTCTCCAGCCTGTTTAACTATTCGTTGCTTAAGGGAGTTGTACCGAAAGATTGGAAGTCCGGCGTGATAACACCTATCTTCAAAGGCGGTTGCCGATCTGACGCTGCAAATTATCGTCCCGTCACACTTTTACTTGTTATTGCTAAGCTCATGGAACGTATAGTCTCGGAAAGAATAGTTGCACACTTCGAATCGCATAATTTGTTTTCGCCAGCGCAGCATGGATTTCGATCTCACCGATCTTGTCTCACAAATCTTCTCCTCACGTTAGATGACTGGACAAAGGAGATGGATAAAAGTTCTTGCATCCATGTCTGTTACCTAGACATTTCGAAAGCTTTTGACAGAGTCAATCATCATTTGCTTCTTCAAAAACTGATGCGTTTAGGAATATGTGATCCACTCCTCTCATGGTTGTGCGACTATCTGTCAGATCGCGACGCCCGAGTTAAATTTAACGGAGCGCTATCCCAAACGTTCAAAACCACCAGTGGAGTCCCACAAGGGTCTGTGCTAGGCCCGCTCCTCTTTCTGTTGTACATAAATGATTTACCCCCCCTCATATCGTCCAAAATGGTCCTGTTTGCGGATGATATGAAAATTTGGACGACAATAAGTTCTGCAGAGGATTGTGAGAAACTGCAAACGGATTTGGACAGCGTGTCGAATTGGGCGGCCATGAATGACATGTCATTCAACATACAGAAATATAAGATGCTCCATCTTGGCAAAAATGTTCCTTGGACATATTGATTGGGAACTGAAAACCCAGCATGGAGCCCGTTAGAAAAAGATCTTGGAGTGTGGATTAGCGGGAACCTGAAGAGCACAGCGCACTGTCAGAACATATATCGACGAGCAAACAGATTGTTAGGTATCTTTCGAAGAATATTTGGAAGATTCTCTCTGGTAACGTTACCAAGGATAATGAATGTCTACCGTCGCCCTACGATGGAGTATGCGGTAGAGGTCTGGGCTCCTTGGCTGCGAAAGGATATTGCTCTCTTCGATAAAATCTATCATAGAGCAACAAAGTTAGTGATGGGTCTTCGCAATGTTCCTTACACCGAAAGATTGCGACGTCTGGGTCTATGCGACTTTACCCAAAGGAGGATACGACGCGATATTATTCTGACTTATAGAATTGTGTCTACCGAAGGACATCCACTAAAACACTTGCTCGATGTGTGTGATGGGAAAGTGACACGCGGACATACCTTATCCCTTTACGTCCCAAGTTCCCGTATTGACTGTCGGCGCCATTTTTTCGCCATACGTGCTATATTTCTTTGGAATTCCCTACCCCAACATGTGGTGGACTCTCCTTGCCTGGCGGCGTTTAAAGTGCAATTGGACTTACATATGCAAAAGAATAACATTCGTGAGCCTTACATTTGATATTCTCTATTGCTTTTATACTATTGTATTTTTCATGTTTTATTAATACCGTAATCCTGTGGTGTTGTAAAGTATTGACTTTTTTAACCATAAATCTTTGAATTTGAATTTGAATTTGAACACACTCACACATAGTGTAAATCACATTCTCACCGGAACTGCTGTCGGTTCTTCTATTCGGTGCACGTTTGTTTCTTATGGAACTCCCTACCGTCAGATGTTGTACAATCATATAGAGAAAGGATTTTCAGTAACAAACGGGATATATTTATGCTTAGTAATTCCACCCTACATCCCGTTTACATAATTTATTTAAGCAAATTTACACTATAGTTATCCTGGCGTAAATGTTTCCATTATCCCGAGGCAATACATGACACTAGTGACTACAAAAACCATCGATCTTCCCAGTGCCACAATTTTTCCTAAGAATTTTTCCGTTTACGAATATCCTATGGTTTTGAGCAGCTATAAGCTTTTAGTAGCAAAAATTCTGCAATCACGTAACAACAACGCTGTCAACGTATGGTGTCACATTGGGGTACATTCAATCTCTTTTGCAACTCCAAAATTTCGGCGATCATTCTATCGATCGCATTTACAATCGAGATTCCTTGATAGCTGTAAACCTCTTTTACATCAGCGATGTTCTTAAACCGCCTGGTACTTTTTAAATGTCAGTGCCTTGTTCGACAGAACGCTTCAAACAGAATTAAAGACCAGTTTGAGGATACTGTTTGATGACATTCAAAACCCAACCTTTGATATTTATCACGTATAACACCAGATTATGTATGGCGTCATAGCATATGGTTTCGACTCTCATAAAACGCAGTCTGGGGAGTATCGAGATGTTCACTGGTTGGCGAAAGGCCAACAGCTTCAGGCTTAGGCGGTAAAACCGGGATTTTTCGTTCGAGTAGAAAGAAAAGATTAGTCCGAACGATATCTCCAGCGGCTACCTATCCTCAACAATGGAAGGTTAACAAGATAGGGGAATTTTGTAGTTGTTTCAAGCAAGTTTGGTTCAATGGCTTTTTTCATGGTATTGTACATACCAAGAAATTGACAACTATATGCATCACATGAACTCCGCCAAGGACAGTCCCAAGCCCGTCTGAGATAGGAGGAGGGTTGGGCATAGGGCTAGCAACCCTATCCCGTAAAACCTACATTGCTACGGAAACGATGACAACAGATCCGTGGTTAGGTTATGTCTGCAGGATGGATCCCAGTTCGTATACGAAGGTAGCCATGCACTGGCATCCGCAAGGTAAACGAAAAAAGGGACGGCCCAAGGAAACTTGGCGCAGAACGTTGTAACGCGAACTACATGCACAAGGATTCACGGTGCAGACGACAAAGGAAGCAGCGACAGACCGGAACCACTGGCGTGAAGTTGTCTTCGCCTCATGTGCCACCCGGCACGGAGAGGACTGAATGAATGCATCACATGAAATACTGACTTCCTGTTTCGGTCCAAATACCATTTGCGCATCTCTTGAGCATCTGCTTGTGCGCACTTCTAGCCGCTCTAAAGCATAAGACTTCATCGAGTTTGATTGTTTAGAATTTAGAAACCCTGACCGTTTGTAGTCAGTGCTAGGTCAATGCAGCCTTTATAATTTCAACCTAAGTTGAGCGGCGATTAATAAAAATCCATCGCGTTGAATCTTTACTTCAGAACGGAATATGAACTACGAGAAACAAGTCCGATATCTATCGATTCGATTGATTCATCAATGTTGAGAGCAAATTAATGCGGACCACCTAGGAAGAAAAAAACGCTCCAAATAATTTCAAGTGCCCATTTTGATTTTTGCATTTCCGATGGAAACATTTTTTTATTTTTCTCCCTATTAAAAACCCAGGTTTGCGTGAAAACACCTGCTAGGATAAATTACAGTGCACTTGATCCCATGGGAGCTGGATCTGGCTAGCCGTTCAATTATTCAAGGTCAAAATATTTCAAGGTCACGGTAGCCACTGTTTCATGTTGGTCGATGCCCAGCGAGGATTTCATTGGTCATATCTCTAACCAAATGTGAATGTTCAATGTCGGGATTCGAGTTAAGTGAAAACCACGATCGATATGTTGGGTCAATCAGACTTTGCTTAGTCCCCACATAAAACTAAAGGTGCAAATGAGAATTTTTCTCGATTTTTCTAAAAATCGGGTTTAGAACAAACGTCAGAACGGTGTTCGAATGGCAGGTCACGGATACTGATACCTGATGAGTGTTCAAATGTCCTGCTTTTCGAACGTCATATGCTACTTATTTATAGATTCCGACTTTGAAAACAAATTCGATCACACAAAATTTGGCACAAATGTGAGACAGTGTCACGCATGACTGTTGCTCACGCATCCATACCAAAACTAAAATATGCGATAACCCCTATATCACTAGGGAATCTGAAAAGCGATTGATCTGCTCTGAAAATTACCAATCTCGTAACACAATAAATTCACACGGTTCAAGCTAACAATTTTTGAAGCTAAACCATATCGCCCCTTTATTTTGTAATCTTTTGCGGATTTCAGACAAATCTAAATTGATCGACTCATTAGGCAGATCGAAATGTGTAGAATAATTTGAAACTTGCCGAATAGTATGGGGAATTACCCTACTGATCAGTGTATCCTAGTCTCCATTCACGCTACCCATGGACATGCCCGGGTTTGCAAACCGAGCCTTAGCATTTTCATATTATTCGCGAACAGGACTATTTTGGATGATATGAGGATGATTGTTTATGTGTAGAAGAAAAATGAGCGGGTCTAGCACGCATCCTTGTGAATCTCCGCTGGTGGTTTTGAACATTTGGGATAGCACTCCGTTTACTTTAACTCGGGCGTGGCGATCGGACAGGTAGTCGAATAACCATGAGAGGAGTGGTTCATATATTCCTGAACGTATCTGTTTTCGAAGAAGCAAATTGTGATTGACTCTGTCAAAAGCCTGATTAATGTCTAAGTAACAGACGTGAATGCAAGAACTTCTATCCAACTCCTTCGTCCAGTCGTCTAACGCTATGAGAAGATTTGTTAGACAAGAGTGATGAGATCGAAATCCATGCTGCGCTGGCGAACACAAATTACGCGATTCAAAGTGTGCAAACATTCTTTCCGAGACTATACGTTCCATGACCTTACAAATAACAGGTAATAGTGTGACGGAACGATAATTTGCAGCGTCAGATCGGCAGCCGCCTTTGGACATAGGTGTAATCACGCCGGACTTCCAATCTTTCGGTACCACTCCCTTAAGCATCGAATGGATAAACAGGATAGAAAGCGGTTCACAAAGCTGACGATGGCAGAACCTGAGCATATTCGGTGTGATGTTATCCGCACCCGGGAATTTTCTTACATTTTGTTTGAGCAATTGACTTGCGACAATCTCTGGATTTATCAAAATTTCGCCCAATATTTTGATTCCTGAGTGGACTGAATACTCATGACGTTCCACTAAAACCTTTAGCACGAACACTTTAGATTAATAAATTGTGAGAGCATTTGCGGTTTCCAACGCGGTCTCAGTGTGTTTGTCACCATTCTGGACATAAAAATACCTGGTATGACTTTTGCGCTTGCGTTCATGATTTTGTATAGTAACTTAGGGTTGCGTTAAATTTTTGACAGCAGCATCAATTGGTGCGCTTCCTCATCCTCTCGAATAAGTGAAGTCACTTTGTTGCGTAACATACGTAAATTTTGCCAAGAAGTAGAAGTATTGTTGGCCTTACGCTGCATCCATGCCGCTTACTTCTGTGCTATCCACATTTTGTTCTGCTGCGGACAAAAAACCACGTTCATGTTCGCTTTTTTAGGAGTCCTCGTCAATCTTCAGTTTCAGAAAATCTGCAAGTTTGTTCCATTGCGAGTCAAGGATTATATTGTCCGTCTACCAATGCTAAATCTGCATGAGAGATTTACTCAGGGCCAATTTATCTACTCGGCAAACCACCCCATTCAGAGCAAGTGATTGATGAGTATTGCAAACATAGTCGAACACAAGCACAGAATGGTCACTAAGACCCAGCGAAGCTTGGAATTTGATCGCTTTGACAGATTTTTCTTCTGATGTTAACATCAAATCCAAGATGGATCGACGGTCAGAACCTCTTCTCTGAATGCATCCGCGAACGTGGTTGTATAAAGGGACTGAATCTAGTACCTCATCAAATCAGTATACTAGCGTTTGTGGGGAGTGAATGTTATTGATATAAATGGTAGGCAGGTTAAAACCGCCCATAATAAGCGTTGTTGCTTGTTGAGTGTGAGTCAAGCGCTGAAGCACTATGATCAATCTTTCGCTGTACGATTCCTTAGATAAAGGAGACCGGTAGACCACACCAATAATGCACATCTTCATCAGATCTCTGCGTTAAAGAACACCAAATTGTATCCTCGAGGGTGAATTTTGAGTTGTCTATTGCACGGCACTGGAGGCGATTACGATAATAAAGAGCAACGCCGCCATCAATTCTCTCTCGATCGTTCTTCGTCAAATTCATATTTGGAATGGATATCTCCGTTTCAATCAAATGGGAAGAATACTATGTTTCTGTAATGGCGAGCATATATCGGTTAACTCCGCTAATTTGTTCGAAAAGCTTTGCGCATTTGTATATGAACAGCTTATAGAGTTTGTATCGCTCAAATCATGAAAAGTTATCAAAGGGCCGACTCGGTTAGAGTCGGAATGCTCAAGTTTTTTGGAGCCATCGCATGATATCCAGTTTGAACCGCATCGCTAGGCGTTTGAGAGTCGGTACTATCCGTTTGCTTGGTTCTTTCTATTATCCTGGGCAAGCTCAACTTGACGATTTATGGTAGGTTTTTTCTATTAGCTTTCCATTCACGTTTGATAGTATCAGTCATTTCGGTTGTGAAGAAAGATAGCTTTAAAGTGCTAGGACCTTGCCCTTTATAGTTGGCAGACCGCGGTATCCTAAAAGCATCCACAAGTATGGCATTTTTAATACCAATTGTTTCAGCTAGATATTTCCACTGTTTTGATTGTGCTCAGACTTTTATTGAGAAGGTACGTCAGCAGCATCTTCCGGAACACCTAGAATTACAATGCTTCTTGGATTACTTTCTTCTCGAGATTTCAGCGACGACTTTCGCTCCCACCATGGTAGATCTGCATGGATACGACATGTAGACTCAGGAACGCCTCTAAGAAGGTAAGCATTTAGGAGTATGTTTTCCAAGTCCTCCGCAGATTGCAGTCCTATTCGTGAGAACTCAGGCGGCAGTTCAGCCTAACTATTTTCGGCGCCATTTTTCTTTGAAATTCCCTACCCAATATGTAGTGGACTCTCCTTGCCTTGCAATGTTGAAAGCTAAATTCTACGTATACATGCAAAAGATCATCATTCGTGAGCCTTACATTTAATATTCTCTATTCCTGATATACTATTATATTTTTCACATTTTTTATTCACCGCAATTCTGTGGTGTTGTAAAGGATGAACTTTTTAAGCATAAATCCGTGAATCCTTGGAGTAATTGCGGCCAGTCTCATCTGATGACAAAGTTTATACCACTCAATTAAGTTTTGTTTTTACTTAGCTTCGAAAAACGTTTCCCGTGACTCCGTCACGTTGGTACATATAGCACTAAGGTTTATTCCCGCGGATTTTGGTTTATAAATTTGGTCAGTCATTTTAGAACTGATTTTGCTGAGTCCCTTCTCGTTTCCTTTAAGTTGAGGAGTCACTGATCCGGACGCACACTTATACGTTTTAGTCACCATTTGCGTGATTATCTGGGCAAATGTTGACCTGTTGGAGTATGATGGATTTTCTATCGGTTCTTTGGCGGTAGCCTCTAAGTCTGGCAACAATGGTACCATTATGACGTTTATTATCAGTTCATTCAGTTTTGTATACTGGATTCAAGTTTATTTAGACATGCATCAACTTCATTACCAGGGGCTTTTGCCTGCGAGGATGACGCTGTTGGTTTGGTCTTGCAAACCTGGCAAACGTAACAAACACCGGGACAATTATCTCTATTAATAATCGCTACCAAACTCAGAAGTCAGCGATTTGTCGCATTTTAGATGCACTTTTGACAAATACACGTAATACTTAACAGACATCGCCTTAGGACTTACCGACTTTTGGCAAACCGTACACATGCAGTCCGGTGCGCCTTGTTTTCATTTCGGGGTCATCCGGTCAGGGTTGTTAGCAGCACTGTTCAGTGTTGTGTGCACAAGCAGTGGTTCAGTCGATGATGAATATCGTGAGCGCGACAAAAGCGGTTTTCCCTAATAAGATCAAAATCAGAATTGAATCCGGTGATACGCTTCGGTAGTTGATCGCACGATGTTGAAAATATAACCAGTTGATGTCGAAGAATAAGATCTTTTCGATGACGTTAATCCATTTGAGGACTTGAAGAGTATTAACAGCGTTGCACGCATTGATCCAACATGGAAAAATGGGGATAAATCCGAATTCGCGCGTATTAAGGAATACCACTACGAGAGTGAGATATCCATTAGCTGACTTCGAGGGGATTCCGAAAAGGTATAATATATCCACGAATGTGTAAGTGTTAGAACAGTATTTCTTGATAATTAGGAGATCGAAATAATGCGACCGCCCGAAACGTAAAGTCGAGTCGTATATCATAGTTGGATTTTAAGCTGCTATCTGATTATCGGTTTTTGGATTCACATTATCCTCACAAAATAAGCGAAATTTCAAGGGACGTTTAATTTCAAGAGGGAAAATCGACAATGACAGACGATTTACTGTTACCCATGTGAAGATACACAAACCAAATATGTTTAGGTGACTGAGTGCAATATATGAACTTTTAACGCCCAAATTACTATTGTTTCTGGTTTGACGAATATTTCAAGATAGGCGAATCATTACAGAACTCTGCCTCCTCTGATTGCTTAAAATTCGCTTCCATGAATGTGAGTTCGAGCAATTTCTAATACATTTCACACCTTAGATTGGAGTAACATCATCCACTTGACCCATTTCGCTATCCTACACAACTTCAAACAAATCAATTTCAATCACAAACCTCATTGTTCCCAAATTTACCGTGACATTTCCCCAGTTTACGACTATCATGTGCCCTGGTGCAAAATATCACGGGACGCGTATTCCGAAATATAACATCAGCTGATAAGGTAGGGAATCACATGACTGCCATCTTGTCAGCCATTTAAATTATCGATCATTTGAAGGCCGCTGAAAACCACGTGATATGTAGCTCGATTCAAACATACGTGTATTGGTCAAAATGCTTAGGAATAAATTCTGTCAAGAACACTTGGAATGTCACCATATACCATAGCAAAAAGCTTACATTGTTCTCTATGGTTAAATAGTGAAACAAGCAAAAATAATAAACACCAATATCTGTAAAACTCACCCAGAGCTTCGTTTAAAAATCAATTTTATGTTCACGCTGGAAGTGATTGTTCCACACATTATAGCAGTTAAATTGCCATGCTGACACAACGATGACGCACTCAACTCTTGGGCGCATGAGCAAGTGCCTATCCTGTTTCATTAGTATGACCGTGTTCACTTGTATTACATTGATGTGAATACACATTAGTAGGCTAACCTGCCACTGATCCTGGTCATGTCTACGTGACTTGACACACTGTAGGCGTAGTATAGACTGTTTAGCGGTAAGGTCAAATCAGTGGTGGGATGTTGACTACTACATAATCATGTTCCCTATCTTGACTATCACCCTTTGTCTGACGAAGCTTCTGTTTCAGAAGTGAAACGGTACCTAAAAACTGCTCTAACCGATTGCACTCAAATTTCTTTGCATTATGAATACACGATCGGACCCAAACATATTTCAATCGATTGCCGAAACATGCTTATCACATGTAGGCAAACAAACAATCACAACGGTGATCCTCAACATGTCTGTCCTGGTGATCAGTCGATTTCGTGCCAACCGGAACACTTCAAGCCTTCGTCACGCAGGGCTCGTTTGACCAACAATGACAAATTGCATATCGTTCGATTGCAACTGGCGTTGTCCATCTTCTCATACTTCCGAAGAACCGTTCGAATCCAATCAATCCGAAACCCGAAATATTGCGAGTTTGCAATTGTCATCCACGATCTTTTCAGCGCTTCTTACTCATGTGTAGTGTCGGAGGGTAGAGTTCTGCATATCAATTGAAGGCTCGTGATTAGCTCTCATCGTTAATGCACCTCGCATCTTCACAATATGAGTAGCAGTAACAATTGATTATTGATGTCTGCATCTGCCAACTTTCCATGCCGGTGTGACCAACCACATGAACCTGCCCGGTGAGCATGTCTGTACTTCGATCGGTCATCTATTCTAGATCTTGTTTTGACTTCGAACGCATCGGCTATCGGATCAATCGCCTACGAAGCTCCATTGGGTCGGCGTGACCATGTTGTGCTCGTGTTCGATTATGTCTGTAGTGCTTTGAGCCACCGTGACGAGACGAAAGTCATCCTTAAAGTCAACTTTTGGATACTCGGAAAAGCACTCTCTAAACTAAACTAGGTACAACTTGATTTCAGTGACTCAAATATACATTACAACTAATTGTTGAAATAAATTCAGATGCAAATGCATACAAATTCTCGATTTATTCCAAACAAAGATGTCCGCACCTTCCGATTCACTGTTCGCAGTAGAACCAGAAAATGGATTTCACTGAAAAGACGAGCCCGGGCCATTCATTGTGATTTTGCTACTCCTGCAACTTGGTTTCAATTTTGCCGAATACGGAACAGAGTGACCAACTTTATTTGGCAAGAAAAACAACAGTACCAGCATCGCACGGTGGAAAGAATGGAATATAATCCAAAAATACTGTACAAAATTGTGAATGAAAGAACAAAAGTGAAACCAAGGGTTTTTCCGCTCATGACCGAACAAAGAATGACTGCTACAGTTCAAGAGACAGTGGATGCTCTTCATTAAATTATTTATTTTCATAGTTCTTTTATTTTGCTAACATAATAACGAAACATAATACCCCAGTCATTGATCTAGATTCTTTGATCATGCTGTTTCACGGTTTAGAGAAGCGTTACAACGAATGTTCTTTTTTCAATTCGATCAATCGCATCCTCTACACAATTTTTCTCGCCTGTCATTGCCTTATTCATTTGTAAACGCTTATATTTATTTTGATCTTGCTACCTTGCGCGCAAATTTGTCGTACAATTAATGACGTGTGACGTTCAGTCATTCGAACTGTGAGTTCGTTTGGACATGTGTATGTAACTTAATATACGCGATATTGTTTTTGATATTAGCCAGAAGGTATGCCGAATGGACAGCATGATCAAATCATCCCGGCGGTACTAAAAGTAGAATAAATTCAGGGTTGCAATACTCTTTTTGTGGGGACTGTTGTGTAGCGGGCGGTATACACGTTGCAGTAAAGCCAAGTCCTTCTATAACCATGTGCACCATGGACCATGTAAACGACTTACCTTAACTTGTTCGCAGCAAAATCTTGTTATTTGCGGATAACATCAAGCTGTGGACACAAGTACGCACAACTGAAGATTGCAGACAGCTTCAGCTGGACCTCGATGCCCTACAGGACTGGTCAGTTATAAATGAACTACGTTTCAATTTCAGTAAATGCAAGGTATTGACTGTTGGAAGATATTTCGAGTTCTCTTACACCCTTGGTTCCCATATTCTTGAAAGCACTGACAAGGAGAAAGACTTGGGTGTATGGGTGAGCAGCACGTTGAAACCGTCGCATAACGCCACAGCTGTCTATGAAAAGACGTCAAGAGTACTGCTTCTGCTAAAACGCGTGTTCGGGAGTTTCACGAAGCAAACTGTTCATCGAATAATTAATACCTACTTGAGGCCAACCATGGAGTATGCGGTTCAGGCTTGGTCACCCTGGTTACAGAAGGACATCAGCCTCTTGTAGAGGATATAACATCGGACTACCAAGCTCGTATGTGGTTGAAGGCATTAACAATACGAATATCGGATTACAAGCCCAAATCTCTTCGACTCTCGCTACCGCCTTCTTAGAAGCGACTTGATTCTTATTTTCAATATACTGCATACCCCCAACCATCAGGTTCCAAGGTTGTCAAAGCCGGGGCGGTTTTGGGGATAAGCTCCCAATTCTAAAATGCTCCAATGGCACGCGTCTCATATAGCCTCTGGCAACCAAGTCCAGCTCCTGGCCTGCACGCGTGGTCCTGTGCGACCCGGCGGAACTGCTTCTACTGACAGGAGAAAGGGCGAAGGCGGCTGACTGGCGCCTCAAAACCAGCATGCTTCGGGCAGGTGGAGCTCGTAAGTCCATGAAGGCGGTCCACCATGGGGAAGAAAAACCCTTATCTCAAACCTCCACTGCCTTGTGGCTACATCCAATCATGGAAAAGGCTTCAGGAGTCAACCTTGAGGAAAAATCCGGAGCCGGAGTCCCGTTAGGCAGTCCGAAGTTTTTTTTTTACAACTTCGCCCTGCCAACTT
>JACCGJ010001903.1:41447-54063 GCA_013407085.1 Atriophallophorus winterbourni | reverse complement strand
GCAGAGCAAAGAGAATGCCGAACAGCGTGGGAGCAAGAACACACCCTTGTTTGACGCCTCGGCGAATTTCAAATGCTTCTGAACTGCAACCGTTAAAATGGACTGAGCCTTTCATGCCTGAGTGGAACGAAATAACGAGTCTCAGCAGCCTTGGGGGGCAGCCTATCATATCGAGCATTTTGAAGAGACCCTCCCTGCTGACGTAGTCGAATGCCTTAGTTAAATCAATAAAAACAGCGTATAATGGCATACGCTGTTCCCGACACTTTTCTTGAAATTATCTCAGGGAGAAGATCATGTCAACGGTTGATCTTCCCTTGCGGAAGCCACATTGAGATTCGGAGTAAATTCTATCAGCTAAAACTTGCAGCCGGATCTGTAAGACTTTAGCAAACAATTTGCCTACAAAATTCAGAAGGGAGATTCCTCTGTAATTGTTGCAGTCGCCTCTGTCACCCTTATTCTTAAATAGCGTGATGATCTTCGTGTCTCGCATCTCTTGTTGGACACACCCCTCCTGCCAGCAAATGGTGAAGAGGCTGTAATAATGCTGCTCTACACATTTGATGAGCTCAGGCGGAATTCCGTCGTCACCAGGGGCCTTCCCGTTCGCTAAGCTGTCGATTGCCTTATTGAGCTCATCAAGAGTAGGAGGGGTATCTAGATATTCAATGGTCGGCAACCGTTCGACATTTTCAAGTGCATGCGGTAGAACCGTACTGTCCCTGGAGTAGAGGGAGGAGAAGTGCTCTACCCATCTTTCCATCTGTTGAGTTTTGTCGACAATCGGCTTACCAGATAAAGACTTAATGGGAGCCGTTTTAAGTTTGTTTGGGCCAATGGCTCTCTTGCTCCCATCATACATACCGTGAAAATTGCCGGTATCCGCAGCTTTTTGGATATTGAGGCTAACTTCAGTCCAATAGTCGTTTGCACAACGCCTTGCAGTCTGTTGGACCTTATTTCTAGCTGCTCTTAGAAGACGTAAGTTTTCATCTGTTGGCATGCCTTTGAACCTCAAGAATGCTGAGCGTTTCTCATCTAGCACAGCCGTCATCTCAGAAGCGTTTGCTTCGAACCAGTCGCTCGTTCGAGCTTTCTTCGGACCGAAAGTGGAAAGTGCGACTCGGCATATGCAGCTTTTTATCAATTCCCAGTTTTCTGAAGCAGATTCAAGTGGGGTTGTCTTGTTGAACTCGTCCGTGGAGGCTTTTGCGAATCTCGCAGTTAGATTAGGTTCGCACATGCGACTGACGTCAATCCTAGGCTTAGCAGACAATTTGGTGCGGTGAAATCTCGTGTGGGGGAGCTTCAGTTTTGCACAGACCAGTGAATGATCAGTGTCGCAGTCTGCGCTTTGATATGATCTGGTGAGGAGCACGCTTCCTATATTAGTACGCTTAACAAGAATAAGATCAAGCTGATGCCAATGCTTAGAGCGAGGATGCTTCCAAGAGACTTTATGCTGTGGTTTGTTTGAAAGAAAGTGTTACTGACACAAAGATTGAACTGTGTGCACAATTCTAAAAGGCGTTGCCCATTTTCATTGGTTTTACCTACACCGAACCTTCCAAGACAGTTTTGCCAAGACTCGTAATCTGCACCAACTCTGGCATTGAAATCACCCAATACCACTACACAGTTTTTCTGTGGCACGTTTTTCAGGACGGCTGTGAGGTTATGATAAAACGCGTCTTTTTCAGCAGGCGTCGCAGAGAGCGTCGGTGCATAAACGTTGACCAACGTAATGGTACCAGTAATGATCCTTAGATTTAGAGTCCAAATCCGTTCGCTCCCGCTGCTGCTCGGTTCTGTTGCTTTTAATATGTCGTTTCGCACGGCAAACCCAACTCCGTGCAGTCGAGGCTCATCGGAACCTCTTCCTTTCCAAAAGAAAGTGTAATCACTTTCTGTTAGCTTACCAGTGTCTGGTAAGCGCGTCTCTTGTAGGGCAGCAACGTCGACATTTAGCCTCTTTAGCTCGTTGTTAATCACGGCGGACTTTCTAACGCCTGTGATATTCGAGACGTCGTCATGAAATCCTGGAAGCAAGTAGACAAATAGGGTTTCAATTAGACCGTAGTGTGAATTCGGTCAACAATGTGGCTCACATTTTCATTACCAATCGCGTGTTAAATTTGACTACTGTCAAGTGCTATTGAATATACAACGTAATATAAACTTAAATCTAACTAATCTTTTTATGATTTTTTACTTTGGAAATAAGTAGTTCAAACGGTTTCGCGATAATATGATTGCAGGGACAACGATGGAAATCCCATGAATACAGGAATGTTTCATACTAGTCATTAATGGATCTGATCAACAATAAAAAGTTTTAATATGTGCAACAGAATGGACTACCCACAAAGTCATACTGTCTCAGTGCAATTAATTTGAAGTGTGGAGGATTTAGTGTTGTGCTGCAATTATGCAATCGATTTGAGTAATTTTCAGACAACAATCTAATAAAAATGCAAGACTGGAATATCTATAATTATTAACCTATCTCGCAACAGCGATTATTTTAATCTTAGGGATTCCCTAGCAAGTGTATTTGCCTTAATGAGTTGAAATCTGCGAAAACATATTCTACCTTTGTGTAATCACATATTGCCTTGCCTCCTCGCTATCATTTCATGAATGGAAAACGCGTCACGCTTAATATTTTTGCAACATAACCATTCTTTTGAATGTTCACACTTTTCTCGGTAATGAATGCACTGTCAAATTTTAAGCTGCAAAACAAAGATTCAAATGTTACCGGTTGCTTAGTGAATAGGTGAAAACGCCAATAATGAGTTTCCAGTACGTTAACGACGTTCAAAGTGATGTCATAGTAACTGCGACGCGCTCTATTCAATCCAGTGTCCTGTCAATCAACTTCGTGTTAGGGACGCAACTAATTCACTTGGCATATAATTTCCATGCCATTCGATGGTCTGCTTGCTAGCAGTCTAACCAGTTTTGCGCTGTTAAGCTAGCATTGTATGATCGCAGTGTAGTGGAATGATAGGAAATATGAATATCGTTTTTGGCGCGACCAAGCGATGGAAGATCCACATAGCAAATCTGTGTCAAAATAGAAAGCATTACAATGGCCAATTTTAGTTTCCTTACTTCCCTTTCACCTGCACTTGACTTTCGTGCTTTCGCTGTTTAGACTAATAAAGCGGAAACAGTGAGAACCATTTGGTTGGTATCTACTTATTGGTAGAGGATGTGTCGACCACATTTTTACCCTTCGAATGATCGTGGAACTACGGGAACTCTTATCGGCAACCGACAATAGCCACCCTTTAAGATATCAAAAATGACATTTGGTTCAGTCGATCGAAGTGTCCTGTTTAACTACTTGCGGTGAAAAGCGGTTGCGCAAAACACGTCAACATAATGCGTGCACTTTATATGTGGATGCGTTAGGGTTTACAACGACCTTTCGCTTAAACTCCCCACTACAAGTAGCATCCCTTAAGGATGTCCGATTTTTCTTATTCTGTACCATGATATAAACGGTTGCGTTAATAAATTATTTCCGTAAATTTCGTAACAGTTAGCATCCACTAAACACAGATATCTACCTTTACCGGTACAAGAGGAGGTACAACATTAATTAGAAAAACCGATGAAAGCCATTAACGTATCCAGGTGGTAAAAGCATACGGATTCATATAATTGTGAAGAAAACTTCATTTGAGCGTAGGATATCATTTTCGGTATTTCACATCAATGTTATACCACGCTTACATCAAAGAAATCGAAAATGGATCTGGTCAATATCAAGTGATATTGTGAAGATACAAATTGCATTAGCGGTGAGTGCTAATCGCGAGCTTTCGAATGATATGCAGAACATAACCCTTCGGCAAAACACAAGTGCAAGAACCACCGAAAAGTTCGACGGCGGCATTTGCGAACTCTTACAATTTCGAACGCGTAGGATTAAGGATACAAGGGTTTATCGATAAAAAGTTTATTTATTTGAACACCAGGATTACGGTATGGATGAAAATGTGAAAAAATAAAAATAGTATAAAAGGGGTAGTGTATATTAAATGTAAAACTCACGAACGATATTCGTTTATATATGTAGTTCCGATTGTGCTTTAAATATCGCCATCAAAGACGGTTCCCACATATTGGTGTAGGGAATTCCAAAGAAATATAGCACTTACGGCAAATATGGCGTCGACAATCAATATAGGAACATGGGATGTAAAGGAATAACATGTGTCTACGTGTCACTTTCTAATCACAGGCCTCAAACATGTGTCTTAGTAGATGCCCTTTGGTAGACATAATTCTATACATCAGAATACTATCCCGCCGTATTCTCCTTTACGTAAAATCACAGATCCAGACGTCGCAATCTTTCCATGTACGGAACATTGCGAAGACCCACTACAAACTTCGTTGCTCTGTGATTGATTTTATCAAAGAGAGCAATATCTTTTCGCAGCCAAGGAGCCCATACCTCTACTGCATACTCCATCGTAAGGCGAAGATAGACGTTCATTATACTTGGTAACGTGACCAGCGAGAATGTACAAATTTTATTTGAGAGATACATAACAATCTGCTGCTCTGCCAATATATTTTCTGGGAGTGGATCGTGCTCTTCTGGTTTCAACTAATCCATACTCCACGAGGAGCTCCAAGGAGCTCCATGCCAAGCTTTTAGTTCCCATTCGACATGTCCAAGGAACATTCTTGCCAATCTGGAGCATCTTAGTTTTCCATATGTTGATTGTCATATCATTCATCGCCGCCTAATCTGACACGTTGTTCGAATCCATTTGAAGTTTATCCCTGTCTTCTACATAACTGATTTGAGACGAAATTTTGTTAAGATCCGCAAAGAGAACGATTTTGGTTGATATGGTGGTGGTATATCATTTATGTATAGAAGATAACGAAGCGGGCCTAGCAATGATCCTTGTTGTACTCCGTTCGTGAGTTTAATGTTACTGGATAGTACTCCACTCGTGGTGGTGATCTGACACAGTCGCAAAACCAATGAAGGGGTGGATCACATATTTCTAAACGCCTCAGATTTGTAAGACTCAAATGGTGATTGACTATGTCGAAAGCAATCAAAATGTCCCAATAGCAAACGTGAATGCAATTAATTCTATCCAACTCTTTCGTCCAGTCGTCTAACGATATGAGAAGATTTGTTAGACAAGAACGCTAATATCGATATTCATGCAGTGATGCCGAGAAAAAACTATGATTTAAAAATGTGCGACCATTCTTTCTGAAACTATATGCTCAATGACCTCACCAAAAATGTTATGGTTTGATGGGACGACAATTTTCAGCGTCAGATCGGCAGTCCTACTTGAAGAGAGGTGACATCACACCGGACTTTTAATCTTTTGGTATCACTCCATTATGCAATGATTAGTTAAACAGGCTGGAAAGCGGTTCACAAAGCTGACGATGGCAAAACTTGAGGACATCCGGTATAACATATCGAATCATCTACGCGAAATCCCACCATCTCAAACACCTCTTCAAGTTTCGTTCCGTTGTTCCCACACACAGCCACCCTTTGACCCTTCAAATCCCACACTTACGATTGAATTGTCGTCGTAGCTTCTTCGCTGTTCGTGCATGCTTCTTGTGGAATAGCTTGCCGACAGATATTGTTACCTCAGCGAACGAGCACATCTTTAAACAAAGGTTAAGAAACCTTATGTTGAGAACTACTGCGTTGGCACCTACCTATTGATATCTATATTTTTTAACGCACGGAACAACCGTCCATTCAAAGATTCTTTTCCTTAGTCTGTGTCGCCATTGGGGATTATTTTGCTCCACCTATGAAAAACATGGATATGATCATGCAAGTAACGATTTTTTTAATTTTTTATACGTATATCCTATGGTACTGTACAGCAATTTGCTTTTTTAACCATAAAACTTGAATTTTGAATGTCATCCGCACCAGGGGATTTCCTTACATTTAGTTTGAGCGATTGACTTGGGATAATTTATGGATTTAACAAAATTTCGCCAAATATTTCAATTCCTGAGTCGCTTCAATACTAACAAATTTCCGCTGAAACGTATGACACGAAAATTTTATAGTAATAAATCGCGAGAGAATTTTGGATTTTAAACGCTAACATAGTGAGTTTTCGCCATTCTTGAATACGAGACGATAATTTGTTGCGAACCAGACGAAAATGTTGCCAAGTAGTGGGACTATTGTTGGCTTTAGGTAGCATTCACGCTGCTCGTTTCAAAGCTCTCCACTTTTTTTGTTCTGCTGCGAACAACACAACAAATTTCATGTTTGGATGTTTTAAGACCGATCTGCGAGTTTTCGTCAATCTTCAGTTTTAGAAAATCTACTATTTCGTTCGATTGCGAGTCACGGCTTATGCGATGCGTCTGTTATGCTGAATCTGCACGTGTTTCACTCAGGGCCACCATATTCATAGCAAGCGATTGCTGAGTACCACATATATAGTCGAACAACAGTTCTGAATGGGCACTAAGTCCCAACGGATCTTGGAATCCGATCGCTTCAACAGATTGTTCTCCCTATGTTAACAGTAAATCCAAAACGGAAGGGCAATCAGAACATATGTTCCAAGTGCATTCCTGAACATGTTTGCATTCATGAACTTGTAGTATTTCGAAACTGAAGATTGGCTAGAACTCGCCGATCGATCCTAAAAGACCAGAAGATAAACTTCATTTTGTTGTTCGCCACCAAGTAAAACCTACGTGATCTTTTATTATCTTTTTGTTAGCATCAACGCCTACTGAAATTGTTTGAGTAACATCATGTAATATTGACTTTCCGTTTGGTTGATATTAGTCAGAAGGTTTCTGCAGTGCATGTATTTCAGATGTTTCAAGCAAAATTCCAAAAATCGTATCACCCCGAGCAATTTGTTTAAAAAAAAGACGGCGATGCGCACAATCTCTCTCATGCCCGGTGAGGCATAAAATTGCTTTGGGCACAAGTGACGCCAGTTTAATTAAATCGACCACTGCATTAGCGCGCGAAATGAGTTGATAAATGGTAATGATAAAAACGAAAGAAAATGTTAATTTTTTTGTCCGATGGGCGAAAATGTTTACTTTCACGAAAATATTCCAACTTTTCTAAGTGGCTTTATCGCAGTAATTTTCCAAATAAATTTAGAACACAAACCTCAAACGAAACAGATGCGCTATAAATAGAGAATATCTTCAGAGCTTGTATCCAGTATGTTAGCGAAATGTTCCGATACGTTTAAACATGCAAATAAGCGAACCCAATTTAAGTACGTAACTGGTATAAATTCTAATCAGCCGGTAAGACAGACATGGGTGGATACAATTTGAATAAAGGTGGACTTGTGGAACTTGTATATGAAATTGCGTATTTTGTTTATGCTGATTAACGATTTTCTCGTTCAACCGTGGTTGTATCGTTTATTTTGTGATCTTGTGTTTTCTATCGTATGCTGACAGCTAGCTGCGCCATATTTCAGTCTGTCCCGTGAGACTTCGGGGAATATTTTGTTTGATTTCTGAATTGGAATTATTGTTATACGTGGATCTTACAAGAAGACAGCCCGATTATCCGTGAGTTATATCCTACTGGCTAATAACTAACTTTTCGCATCTATCTACTAAAAATTAATGAGCCCGCAACAGCAGACTGATCACAGCTCAACAAATGGTTGTAATTGGGAAGTAGTCCATGCTAATTGAACTTCGGCCATGCTGTAGCTTTTGAATGATATGCAGAACACTTCTCTTGTGTTGTGCCGGAGGTTGGTGCTCTAATTTTCATTCTAAAGCTCGTGATGAACACTAATCATTAATGCACTTTGTAACTTCAGATACGTTATGAAAATCATCGAGGTTTATATAGGTTTAGTCCCTTTGTAAAAGTTTTAAATAAGGTTTTTGGTTAACTTTAGGTGTTGGAGCACCTCCCATTACATTTTATGGTCATCAAAATTATTTCATACCCGGAGCACAGCAGCGACTGCCTGCAACCACTCATCTCCACACCCATCCAGTCACAAGCGTTCGCCTTCGTCACATGACTTACTTGACTTAATCCCTTGAGTTCCTGGAGGAACATATGGCCTCGGCAACTTGTCTCCACTTTGGTCTGTCCATAGCAGCCAGTTTGATGTCGTTCCAGTTAAGTCCACACTTGCGGATTTCCTCTTCACACGAGCGCTTCCAAGATAGCCTTGGGCGTCCGACCCGTCTCTTCCCGATTGGGTTCCATACCAGAGCATGACGCGTGATGTCATCATAAGGTTTCCGCAAGGTGTGCCCAACCCATCTCCACTTTCTTCTACTGATCTGCTGGGCGATCGGGTCCTCAGCAGCAATCTGCCACAGGTCTTGATTCCTTATCTTTTCTGGCCATTTTACCCCAATAATTCGACGAAGGCAATTATTGTGGAATGATTGCAAGCGGCCAGAAGACTTTGCTGTCACTCGCCAGGTTTCCGATCCATAGAGTAGCACGGATTTGACGTTGCTTCTGAATATACGGAGTTTCGTGCGTTTTGATAGAACCTTCGACTCCCAAATGGGTTTCAAAGCTATGAACGCGTATCTTGCTTTGCCGATTCTGGCGACTATGTCTTCGTCCGTGCCACCACTTATTGAAACAATGCTGCCGAGGTAGACGAATTGCGTGACGTCTTTGACTGCTTTACCATTGATGGTGATTGATGGGTGCTCATCAGTTAGCACACGGAGGACTTCTGTTTTTTCGGTATTCACGCGTAGTCCTGCATATGAAGCAAAGTGTGCTAGTCTATCGGTCTTTCTCTGAAGACGTTGGGGGTCACGTGATATCAAGCAGACATCATCAGCGTATTCCAGATCCTCCAAATGCTCCGATTCCTTCCAATCGATACCATTCCTCTCACCTTTTACTGTCTGTTTCATTATCCAGTGTATTACCAACATATTTACCATCATTATTCGTCACATGATTGATCAATATCCACAGTTAAAAAGCATTTGACCTTGACCCCAATTTGCTTGTTCTGGTGGCCGTGTCTGAAACATTTGACGACGACGACGACTGCTACTACTAACTCACCAAACCCTTTCATCATAACACCATGTTACAGCGGATTAAACATCCATCAGATGATCCTAGCTGGAATCCTTTTTCAATTTTACTTTTCGGGAAATACTCTTGACTCAGATCGTCGTCATACCCAATTATGAACAGGATACTGAAAAAACTCTATCCAGCGGATAAAATATAATACCCGATTCAGCGATGTGCTAATACAATGAAAAATGAAGGCGACTGCATGGGCAGCAGTAGACTTGATCACGAACGAAAATCTAGTAATTTAAATGGTGTTTACATACGTATAAGTTTTCTCAACCGGAATATGAATATTCAATGGTCATAGCAAATTCATATTATCAACAAAAAACTATTGATCGGGACAATCACTTTGCTATTATTCGTAGATAATATACTAAGCTTGCGATGTTCAATTTTTTTCATTTGGATGTTTTTATCCACAGATCTGTATCATACTGGATTTTATGATTACTTAAATGCATGTGTCGTACTCTAACAAACTAACATTTGCCCAGTTGGTGACTAAAGTAATTAAGTGTTCGACGGGAGTACTTACGCCTAAACTTCACGCAAAATAGGAAGTTCTGAGCAAAACCGACTTAATTCATAAGGAGCCGAAAAACTCTATGAAGCACGGAGAGTCTTTAAGTGTAATCTGCAGCATTATTCCTAAGTGAGATATCACGCTCTTCCAAGCAAGGCAAAAACATGACCTTGAAAATTGGTCAGATATTTGCAATCCAATTAGCTTTGATTTATACACCCAGCGTCGGCAAATCGGCTGGCTCGTCACCCGAAGTCCCCGAAACAAGACAAACCACGTTTTCTTAGGATCACTTTTGCCAACAAAAAGGGCATGAAATATGTCCTATCAAATTCGTATTTGCTCCAAACATAAAGTGACTCACACCACCATATCTATGCTAACGTACCTTGGTTAAAAAGGCAAGGAACGCTGAATGGTCGGGATCAGCAGCATCGGTTTATGAAAAAAGATCATGAACGTAAACAGTGGTCATTTATTGCCGAGACCATTGGTTCCAAAAACTCTGTAGTCGTCGACACATACAGAATACCTTATTCGCCGAACTGTCAAGGAAAATGCGCAAATTCACTCAAGGTTACACTCCTGCCAAGTAGCATGAATCAAAGTGGAACCAGGATTTTCCCCTCATGACATAACAAGGAATGACTTCTACATTTCAAGAGACAGCGGATGCCCTTGCGAGATTTACTCCCAAGCAATCATTGCATCATGGTTTATCAAACTCAGTAGAACCTCTAACTAAAACAATAATTGACCAAGTCGTTGTATGAACAACACCTACGGCGACTGAATACGAAAAAATCCCCGGGTGGGACAACATGACCCCAGCTATTCTTCTTGCATGTTATCGACAGCTTTCATACAGTCTAGCAGAAATTTTCATCCGGAGTCTTCGCGACGGTTTCATACCGTCAGCGTGGAAAGTTGATGTGATAAAACCAAACCACAATGGTGGCTGTCGTTCCGACGTAGCCAATTACAGGCCTGTTAAACTGCTCCTCTTCATCTCGAGAATTATAAAGCGCATCCTAACTGAGTGTATCGTGGGTCACCTTGAAACTAAAGGACTTTTATCAGCAGCGCAACATCGGTTTCGCCGAAACAGATCTTGTCAGTCAAATTTACTCAACACTCTGAACGACTGGACAACTTCTCTTTACCGAGAATACTCCGTTCATGTCTGCTATATTGATGCATCAAAGTCATTTGATAAGATCAACAGCCTGCTTTCGCCACGGATTGTCAGCATGTATGCGACATACGATCTGTGGACATGCATGAAGTAAATAAGAGATTCAAAGAACACCTTCTATCGCTTTAGTAACCACGGTTCGTCAAGATAAGAGGATTTGGGGTGCCGACTTAGGCGGGTTATGGAATCAGACAGTATCGAACTCATAAGATTTATTGTACACATCTGGCTTCATTGCTCAATGTCGTGAATTCGTCAACTTGAGAAAAGTGTCCCTCCGGTACATTAGTGCAGATCACACTCATGTTCAGCAAATTTGTTTTCAATTTAATTTAATTTTGGGGGTTACAGAATTCTGATGATGGACCTTTGGTAGACGACCATTCAAATTATCAATTTGCCTAACGTCTGAGTCGTAACAGGCATTTCTATTGCCCGGCAGTTCAGCATATTCAGCATACAGTAACGTTTGTATACATAGCAATGCCTCTTGTGGCAGGACAAGATTTAGCGTGGAATTAAAGTTGCTTTTACTAGTTAGTGAATAATTCTTTGCATTCACTATTGACTTCAGTGTTTCCCTAATTTTCCGTTCTCTGAATATTAGATCCCATCTTTTAGGTTTCCTGAATGCGATACATTGGTATCGGCTTTGTTAGACAGACACTGAATAGATAAAAGACAATAGGAAGTTCAGCATTATAAATAATCAAAACTGCCTCTTGAGTCAAAACTTTATCGCGATTAGTGCATCTTAGTTGTGTGTCATAGTAGAACACATATACCACAAGAATACTTTCGATTTCACACTTAACCCTTTAAGCAAATTTTACGTAAATCAGGAAGATTTTTCTGGGTTACGAGATACGACAGCAGTAGGGATCAAGGGATTAGATATATTTTGTAGCTCACATCTCCATCTCTTACACACCACGACCAGTTTCTTGCTGATTGCCGTCATCAGGTGGAGACAGTAAGATCAGGTTCATTGAGCATTAAAACAGTTGTATAGTGGTTTTGATAGCTTCCACGAAAACGGCTAGATTGACGGTTAAAATGGCAATTATTGCGGTGTTCCGGTAAGATCTTACCGCAATGCGTTGGGTATGGATTATCAAATAAAACAGTCGTGGTGACAGTAGATTTGATTTCACGCAAAGAAAACAGGAATTGTTGGATGCAGCAAAAGAAGATCTTCTGAATAATAGTGGTCTTTAGCACGCAATACAAATTTGCCACAATGATTTGTAAAATAATAACCTCCGAAATATTGATCACAGTGCACCCAACATGATGAGTTCTAGAAGATCTCGTCAAGAGGAATTGAATGGTCTAAGAATGGTTCAGATAGAATCAGTAAGTGACGAGTTATGTTTAAAAATATCAGAATACACAATATGCGTCCGCACGGTAGATAGTCACAGCTAAAGGGCAGCATCGCAAGCATGGCCGGTCGTAAGTAGTTAACGTTAAGATAAACTTCGACAGTATAAATCTTGGTGCAATCCCGAAATGTTGTACACAATTCCTTTCAAATCTCTACCGATATTTATGTGATTAAGACAAATTAACAAGTAGCCATATGAAGCCATTGATTGTTCCTTCCGGTCAAGAGCAGCTATGGTTTCAGCTGCAAAAGTAAGATCACGCCGTCAGCTTACAAACATCATAGATCAACCGAGAATAACATATCCCAGTGAACACTACGGGAGAAATTGTAACCCATTAATCGAAATGGAACGTTGTGGAGCACGACGGTATTGGACGCTTGCAATGTACATCCATGACCAACCTTGAC
>JACCGJ010001903.1:0-40447 GCA_013407085.1 Atriophallophorus winterbourni | reverse complement strand
CGAGATACGACAGCAGTAGGTATCAAGGGATTAGATATATTTTGTAGCTCACATCTCCATCTCTTACACACCACGACCAGTTTCTTGCTGATTGCCGTCATCAGGTGGAGACAGTAAGATCAGGTTCATTGAGCATTAAAACAGTTGTATAGTGGTTTTGATAGCTTCCACGAAAACGGCTAGATTGACGGTTAAAATGGCAATTATTGCGGTGTTCCGGTAAGATCTTACCGCAATGCGTTGGGTATGGATTATCAAATAAAACAGTCGTGGTGACAGTAGATTTGATTTCACGCAAAGAAAACAGGAATTGTTGGATGCAGCAAAAGAAGATCTTCTGAATAATAGTGGTCTTTAGCACGCAATACAAATTTGCCACAATGATTTGTAAAATAATAACCTCCGAAATATTGATCACAGTGCACCCAACATGATGAGTTCTAGAAGATCTCGTCAAGAGGAATTGAATGGTCTAAGAATGGTTCAGATAGAATCAGTAAGTGACGAGTTATGTTTAAAAATATCAGAATACACAATATGCGTCCGCACGGTAGATAGTCACAGCTAAAGGGCAGCATCGCAAGCATGGCCGGTCGTAAGTAGTTAACGTTAAGATAAACTTCGACAGTATAAATCTTGGTGCAATCCCGAAATGTTGTACACAATTCCTTTCAAATCTCTACCGATATTTATGTGATTAAGACAAATTAACAAGTAGCCATATGAAGCCATTGATTGTTCCTTCCGGTCAAGAGCAGCTATGGTTTCAGCTGCAAAAGTAAGATCACGCCGTCAGCTTACAAACATCATAGATCAACCGAGAATAACATGATTCGATTCAAGATGCAAGGATTCAAGAAATTTATGGGAAAAAAAGCTCGTAGCTGACAACACCACAGGAATATTCGTATAAGGACAATGAATATATATACAAAAAAGGGTGAGTCTTCAGGAAGATCGACACTTTTGTAGTTGCAAAAAAATGCCATGTATTGTGGCGGTATGATGGGTAAAAAAATATTCCTTTGGAAAAAAATCATGTTATATATGCGGGAAGTAGGTGAGATTACTAACGCAGAAATATATCCAATTTGTTCCTGAAAATCCTTTCACTAATGATTGGATATATATTATATATATATAGATTATATATATATATATAGTAATATGTTTATAATAGGATTTAAATCCGTGTTCCATGAAGAAAGCGATTGATAATGTTTGAGGAATCAATTGAGAACGCTTTAAAACTCACTGAGAAAATATTGAGTACAAGGGTTATCATTGTCCGAGATATTCTGAGCAAGATACGAAAGACTTGACCCAGGTATTTTCGGTTTGCTGCACAGTTTGTAGTAATGCTGCATCAAGCGTTCTTCATAGATCCCTGATTGAATGAAGAATTAAGAAGATGCAACTCATGTTTTCAACCACCATAAATTAAGGGATTATGCTCTTTGAAAATGTCAATGCTTACATTATTAAACAAGGAACTGAAGGAATATACTTCACTCTTTTGTTGCACTTAAATGTGCACAAGTAATTCTCAATAACGAACAAGACCAGGGTTTTTCCTTGTGCTAATCAAGAATGGATTATCTGCCTCGGTCCATGAAACTGCTGATGAAAATTTCAGGTCGTTAAAATTCACATCGCCAGAAGAGCGATTTACATTCAGATCGATTCAGCTCCTGAGGAATGGAATTTATGGCGAATAAACCATTAAAAAACCAATCGAGTGGAACCAATCAGACCCAGCCTACCAAAATCCTGCGACCAGCATTTGTACGGTGTACTACTTCGCTCCTAACGCGTTCTAACTGTGTAAATGACATCTTTGTGATTCCCTTAAACTAGTGCTGCGAAGCTACCCGTCATGGATGGAAGACATACAATTCCAGAAAAATCTATTTTCAAAATTTGCACCAAATACACCCAAGCTGGCAATTTTGTGTGAAACATCAAATAGTTTACCGCCATTCGAAAGGGCTGGTCTTTTTACTTCATTCGACACATTGGATCGGATAATCGAAACATGACCAAATAGCATTCCCACCATCAATATTGTTTGGACCTCCCCGCAGAGCAACCTATAGTAAATCTAGAGTGAGTCAACTCGCGTAAGTATGACCGTTTGTATACAAATCTCTTTCCATTTTGAAGAGACGACCGTTCCCTTACATATTTCAGTTAGCAACCGACACCACATGCGAGACCTTCCTATCATTAGGCAATCACGTCATTGAACTTATCGTTCAATCTGGCCCACTGTCCACAATTGAGCAAAACCCAAAGCTTCTCTAAACTTCAAACTTTACTATCCCTGAATTCCAGAAAATCCCGTGATGCTGATGAAATAAGCTCAAATATTCTCCAGCATGTGTGTACTGTCTCTACGGATTTCTTGCTCAGTTATTCTGCAAATATCTGTTCTCAAGTTTAGTGTAAAAGGATTGGAGGTTTGGTATAATCTCTCTGATTATCATAGTCGGGGCGCAAATTATAGGCATTTTATTCTGTTGTCCGCTGTTTCTAAAGCGGTCGAAAGGATAGTAGCAATCAAGCTGAGCTCATAAGTGGAAGGAAATAGGCTATGTTTCGGTACACAACACGGCTTCAGGAACGGATATTTCTATCTTACTAACCTCCTCCATTACTCTTGATGATTTGAATCGAGCAGTAGATGCTGTGAATACAATCCACTTGTGCTACTTGGATATGTCGAAAGCCATTGATAGCGCAAACCATAATATTACGTTGTGTTGTCGCTAGTAGACTATTAGCATGGTTAGAAAATTACCGGACTGTTACGCCTGTTCCAGTCTCTATGGACGGTGATTAATCAAAGCCGGTTGCTATGATAAAGAAGAGTGCCTCAGGGATCCATTTTCGGACCAATTTTCTTCGTAATCTATATCAAGGACTTAACGGCTATCATCAAGTCTCAGATCGTACTGTTTGCGGACGATGTAAAAGTTTGGTCGAGTGTCAATTGATCGGAAGATTCCAAACTGAACCAGAAGGATCTGGACAAACTCCACGCTTGATCCCTAAAAATAGTCGATTCTCAATTTTTCCAAACATGCCACATGTTTAACTATGAAAAATATGTAGAGCTTCATTATTCTATTATTGCGAAAAGATAAGAATCGACAATAAAGATTTCATGTTAAAAAAACGTTTGCTTTACACGTACCATTGGATAAACATAGGAGAAAGGGCTCGAGTGTCTGGCTAAGTAACGCTCCTGGGAAGTCAAGAGACTGCAAAACTGTCAATCAGAAAACCTCACAGAAATGATCACTTATGAAGAGAATTCTAAAATCAGGCGAACCCCAGAATTATACACACGCACACAACACTCGACGGTATATGCAGTCGAGGGTGGCTTAATACAGATTTTGCGACTTTGGAAAATATATTCTATTGATATATAACACCTATCGCCAGACTAAGCCGTATACCATACATTGAGCGAATCGCCAGCATAAACTCATTCAATTTGTTCCTATCTTCATCTCCTATGTGATGTGATTTTGACTTACAATAATTTTACGACCTCAAATCACGCTTTGCGATGCTTATTAAATCTGAGGGTTTCGCTTAAAAAATGCTCACATAAAAACCTTTACTCTACCTGAATCACGACTCAACTGTAGGCTACATATTTTGCTATGCAAGTTTACTTTACGTGGAACAATATACCTGAATATGTTGCGAACCAAAACCAGAACAAGCGTACGAGAAATCTTGTTGCCTCCTATGCACTTAGCTCATACAATGAACAAAACTCTACATCCTAACCAGATAGATTTGAGTATGTCACTCCAACGTGAAACCGGAAAAAAATTCTGCTCCTTCGCATTTTCGCCTGATTCTTAACTTGTTCCGTATGAATCTAATCTGTTTTGCTTGCAAATTATTAAGAATTCCCATAAAATTCGGTGGTATCTGTTAACCTATATGCTTTTTAGCCAATTAAAATTAAATTAAATTGCGTGAATTGAATAAACATTCTATCATCGACTCGGTGCTGCCGGCTGATTGAAACAATTGGGGTTTCAATTATGTAATTCACGGTAATTCAAGGTTTTTTAATGGTCTAAAAACCAACAAGCTTAACAACAACCGTAGGATGGCAAAAATTGAAATGCAATTGCATAAACAAGATAAGGAATTAGATTAAGCAGTATGTAAGTGTTTGGTAAATGAATAATTCGATAAAAATTCGTCTGATTCCGTTTGAAATTTATGCAAGCTAGTGAAATTAACAACGGTAGAAGGTTAACTGTTCCAAGTAAAACACACAGACAGAATAAAAATTCCTTCTACAGTTCAGGCGGAAATGGGTTACCAGCAGCGCATATTAATTGGTCGATAATTTCTCATATCCCTTCGCGTGAATAAATCCATCAAGGGATCATTAGGCGCATGGAATATTTGTAAAGTAGGATAACGTCTCCTCTGATTCGTCGATAGGGAAAGTCGATCAGATTCCGTTGAGTTATCCTCTCTTAATATGGTTTGTTTCGGATGCTGAGAACTAGTTTTGTTGAGCGGTGATGGATTCGCTGCAACATCCTTCTTGAGCCATCGAGACCATGACTGCACACGGTATTCCATGACTGGTCTCAAGTATGTATTCATGTACCTTCTTGTGCGAAAATTTCCCAAATACCCGTGTCGCTTTTTTAAAGACAGTGTTACTAGTAATCTACTTATTTATCTATGTTAGTCAATCAGCCCATTTAAACTACAGTCCTGCCACCTAACTTCCTGTGATGTTCAAATTTCTAGAGCGCATAAGGATTGAGAAGTTTGCTCATCCACTAGAATTCGAAAAGCATTTTATCTACAACGCATGGTTTCCCTAAATCTCAATCATGCTTAACAAACTTGATGACGGTGCAAACGACTGAACTCAAACGGTTGACGAACGAGCTAGTATCCACACATGCTATCTAGTTAGACTCGAAGCTTTTAACCCACGTAATCACCTTCGACTAATAAAAAATATACAGCAGATGGACAACTTCTCGTATGGCTAGAATGCTACCTCATGTTGTTTATAAACGGAGTAAATCCAGAATAATCAAATACACTATTGGTGTACCGCAAGGTTAAGTGACAGAGCTAGCACTTCAAATCAATGACCCACTACCAATGCCTTCATGCAAGGTTCACTTTGCAGAAGCTGTCGAAATTCAACTAGGTACTGTTTACAGCTGCAATGGCGTTCAACAAAAAGCGTTGAACAAAATGCTTTCATTTAATTTTCGAAAAATGTAAGATGCCGGAAATTGGCGAGTCATTCAAATAAGTATTTCGATTAAAACAAACAATTTCGACATAGAATTAGACAGAAAGTGATCTGCGTATGCGGTTCCCTAAATAACAGCGTGTAATAGCCAGGGGTGGCAGTGAGGATAAGCTCCAGCTGTCTATAAATTGCTCTCAAATGCGTATCAAATAGTCTCTGACAACCAAGTCCAGATCTAGCCCTGCACGTGTGGCTCCCCGAGCACGGCGGAACTGCTTCTACTAACAAGCGAAGGTGTGCGGGTAAAAGACTGGCGCCTGAAAACCAATTTGATTCGGGCAGATAGAGTTTGTTAGCCCGGGACAACAGTCCATTTAGAAGAAGGAAAACCCTGATTTTAAACCCCTGCTGCCTTGCGGGAAACCCGATAGCGGGAAAGGCTCGGGAGAAAACCTTGGTTCACAGCACCCCTTTCCGACAACTCGCTGCTGCCTTGCAGGTCGCACTTGGTTGTGCAAAGCCTAGGGAAGTTGACACGAACAAACGCCGAGTGGTGCTCGGGACACCACTTTGCACCCAAATTCCCAAAAATTTTTAGGGTCCAGGGATTACTAGAAAGTATCGTTAATTTTACGTCATGCAAGTTAGGCGACGTGCCTCATGTTCACCCAGTGGCTGGGTTGAAAAGTAAAAAGCTGGGTCCGTTAATACTCGCTACCCCCTGTTCATCTCATGCTGGAACGTCTGAATGCCCCTTGATCGAGGTAGCTAATGGATCACGATGCACAGTCTCGGTGACCATGGTGTGAATATAAGCAGCCTGTCAGAAGTAAAATTCCCGGGCACTGGCTTCAGTGGTATCAAGATTCTTGGAAGGGACATGTCCCACTGGTTGTACCATAGTGGAGCCACTGACAACTCCGGGCTACATGGCGCTTAATGGACAATGCCTCGACGATATGGGAAGCCATTTCACCACAAATTGTGCTTATGCGTTTCCGTGGAAAACCGGTCAACCTGACAGTTTTTTTCTGTTTACACGACAACCCCGCCCGCTACAATGCGCCCAAGGATGCATTTTATAAAAGAATTGCAACAGGCCGTCAATAGA
The DNA here is from genome assembly GCA_013407085.1 of Atriophallophorus winterbourni. Classification (NCBI taxonomy): domain Eukaryota; kingdom Metazoa; phylum Platyhelminthes; class Trematoda; order Plagiorchiida; family Microphallidae; genus Atriophallophorus; species Atriophallophorus winterbourni. The sequence continues at coordinate 34,076 of JACCGJ010001903.1, read as the reverse complement.
ATCCTTAGACCTGACATGCTGATCATTGCTGATGACCGCTGAATGCTGATGACGGTTGCACTTACGCTTCTACTCAGCGGATTATTGGATAGTTCAATCTGGGAACACGTTGCAAAAATGGTGCGCTCATGGTTGCTTTCGCTAGCTTCAACCGTCATACGCGCTCTCAGCTTCCCCGGAGGGACTTACTGACTGTATTCTAACGAGGGACGCACTGCACAACAGCTGGAGCTCCTCTGTTGAGGAGTGTAAGGATTATCCTGGTGAAAAGACAGGCAACGCCAGCTGTACAGATCACGTCTTGCTGCGCGCGAGATTCAAACTCCACCTCAGTTCTCGTCCGAGGCCCCACGCCACCAAACGCATTGGAACAGCGTCTCCAAATGACAGTGAAAAACACCTCACTCTATCCAATTCTTCTTGCTTCAGAACAAACTAACTTTGAGATTTCCGAAGAATTCTATTCGTCTGTCGGCACTCAGGGGAATCATCTGAAATCATCTGAGATCGGACGAGATCCAGAAAACGGAAGGGGTGGTTAGCAGAGAAAACCATGAGTTCATCTGACAAAGCTTGAGTAGCGCGACTAGCTGTATCGTCAGCGCAGCGCTGTCTAAGGCGACAAGAGTCGTGTCCTTCTGAGAACGATAGCAACAAGTATTTGGAAAGTCTAGCCAAAGAAATGAAGAATGTTTCAAGAAGAGGCCAATTTTTCACGCTCTTTTGACTCATTCCTATATCTTCGTGTCGACGAAATTCCACCGAACACCCATTTTTGATTTGAGCGGTTCACCGCTTTGCGAACTGGACAGGAAAGTGGAAAGCTAGGCTGAATATTTCAGGATGTTGGTAAATCGACAGGTGCCGCTGACGAACTACCAACGGCTGTAACGAGCGAGGCATATAATGTTTGCTGCGATCGCCCAACGCGCGAAAAAAATAATCGGAGCCGCCTGCCGGCTAATCGGCAACAATTCCCTAGTAAAGACGGCATCCCCCTGACGTGTATAAGGCCTGTACTGCCGTTCTGATTGAAACAATCCACAAGGAGTATCGTGCGATACGGGAAGTAGAGAAGCTTGCACTCGACTGGGAAACTTCATTCTTGATCCCTATATTGAAGAAAGGTAATGCCCTATTGTGCGACAACTACCGTGACATCAGTCTTTTCGACATCGCCGTGAAGGTTTTAGCAGGGCTACTCTTTATGGAGGAGAAAGATATACGTACATGGGCCAACCAAGACAGGTTTTGTCGAGATAGTAGCTGAATCGACCAGCTGTTCACATTGCATCGGATTCTGAACATCGTTACCGATATCAGCAGGAAAAACTACTCTTGTAGATTAAAAGTAACTTGAAGTCTTTATGGCAGTGTTCTGTGGTATACAAAAAGTTCTACTAAAGCTTAGCACTGCTCAGAAGGATCTTCGGTAGTTTCACAAACCAGATACTCCCACGGATTATTAACACCTATATCAGGCCAACAATGGAGTACGTTGTTCAATCATGGTCCCCATGGTTACAAAAGGACATGACCTTGCTGCAAGGCCTATACCACCGCGCTACAAAACCGGTGACAGGACTATATAACAGGCCATAGGAGGAGAGGATTGCAACTCTCAACCTGTTTAACTTTTCGTACCGTCGTGATTTAATCCTGCTGTTCAACATTCTGCAAACAGTGGATCAACCACTGGAACACGTGTTTCATCGGCAAGATGCACGTGGTAGCAGATCGCAGGGCTACAAGTTAATTATTTACACTCTAGATCAAATTGTCGAAAATATTTCTTTGCTGTCCGAGTTTGTTTTATGTGGAACTCTCTGCCCCCACATATCATTTGTGCATCAGAACTGAACATGTTCAATGCTGAACTTAACCAAATCCAACCTCGTTGACTTTCCATATTGATAAAACATTTGTGTTGTTCTTATGCATACCCTATATTTTTAATCTATGGTCACTGTAAAGTATTTGCATTTGGGTTCATTAAAACTTTGAATTACTTTGATCTTTGTTTAATCGACTTCCAAGCTGCCTTCGAATCCTTTGAACGAGATTCGCTGTGGAGTGTGATGCGGGTGAATGGTTTGCCTGAGAAACTTATGCGCATGATCCAATCTTACTACTCATTCACGCAAGGCCGCGGAAACGCATATGAAATGGTGTCTTCGAAGTTCCTCAAAATGACCGGTGTCCAGCAAGAGTGCCCTTTATCCCCCTGTGCTATTTAACTTCGCGATCGATTGTACAATGAAGCAAGCGCTTTCAGACTACGCCGGTGTGAAGCTGAGTCCGAGCGTCTCAATGGTCGATTTAGGGTATGCAGACGACTTCGAACTCTTGGGGGATGATCCTGGAACGCTTCAGCTGATTCTCGAACGACTAAGCTCATTTGCTTCTATGCTCAGACTACGAAATAAAACACGTGAATTATTTCACCACCGCCTTCGGCCCCCACGTACCTTTGAAGATTAATGGCGAGAACTCGGAGGTGATGAACATCTTTCGTTGCCTTGGCTCGTCCGTGCTACCTTCAGGCCATGTCAAGGATGAGATACCGACCCGTATACAAACTGTGCGCACGACCTTTTCGCGACTGAGTTGGGTTGTTTTTAGCCGTAGAGAAATTAGCCGGCAAAAAAGGAGCGCGTTTACAGAGCACTGATTCACCCAGTTTGGACCTATGGATGCGAGACGTGGTCTCTTCGGGTTGATGATGTGCGGTTTTCAACCAATGGTGTCTCCCACGCATCCTCAATGTTCGATGGGATGAGCGAGTAACGAATGACGAGGTTCGCCGCCGTTGTTTTGGTATCGCTCGCGTAAGTTCAATGTTGCGACAACACTGACTGAGATGGTTTGGCCACATCCTGAGACGCTCGGACGCTGAAATAACAAGAGTGACCCTATCGCCAACACCCTGCGTGGAATGGCGTTGTCGACGCCGAGGACAAGTGAAGACTCGGCTGGCTACCGTGAGGTCGGATGTGAAGCTGCTGGGTCTACGATCTGTATATAGTTGACGCGCGTGGGACCCTACCTTTCTCAGAATCACCGTGGATGTCGCTTCTGCCGGTCGAGTGTTGGAGGCTGAAATCCGTGCCAGCAACGAAGCCGAATCATCCTCCAGGAGGAGATAGTCGCACAAAAGTAAGCAAATAAGTGCGCTGAGATGTTATTTAAAAACATAATGCCATACATGGAACTCGCATCGCAAGCTTTGACTCCGTGGTTCAAAAAAGATATTCTACTGCTTGAACGAATATACATTCGTGCAACCAAACTTGATAGGGTTTCCAAAAACTAACGTATGCATTTGGCTGAGGCTCCACACACTGATTCAATGAGGCATTCTCAGTGATGCAATAAACGCAAATTACTCCATACTCCACATCACCCATTAAAAATTCTATTAAAATACTTTGAGTCGCGATACACATCCGGTACTCAACGTCATTACAAACTCCACATTTCCGTATTGACAGTCGCTGATATTTTTTCATTCTGTATGTGTCTGCTTCCTTCGGAATGTGCGCAAAGCGTCGAGCTGTTCATTAGAAATGTGAACACATTTATTGCAAAACTAATTGATTGCACCAATGCATTAACTGACCGTGCATCTTCAACTCGATTATACGTTAAATTACATTATTATGAAGGAACGTTTGCTATACTTGTGTAACTGTGAAACAACGTTGTGATGAATTGAATTGTATTGAATTGAATAACCAAACCAAGAATGTAAGCGAGAACAAACCACGCTCACTCTAATCACAGTATGTATTAATTAATGTAACTTCGACAACGAGAATTTGAATGACAGAATTATTGATTAGTATTGATTGTTATTCAAACAATCATCACAAACGTGCAGATTGTTAACATCAATTTATTTAATCTTGAATTCACTGACAACAGCTTACGGATTCTAGAGAACCATCTCATTAGTGTGTATTACTGTTGTTCAATTACACAAAATGCTTCTAGAGATTCGATTTTAGTATGTGCCATTTAATTGTTTAAAATTCGAACTCCTTGACTTATAATTTAAAGCCCTAACTACGTTGACCAAACGAGCAGATAGCTTAAACAGCATACGCTCACTGATATGTACCTGTCGGATTCAACACTCAATTTTAGGAACGATGTCTTATTTAGAGATCACTTTGCATAAAGCCATCAAGTATGTAGTTGCATTAGGTTCAATTTTTGGTGACCTGTGATTTGTTGACGGGAACCACTTAACAAGGCAACGGGATATACTTTAAGTTTGCATTACCAAGTATAGTCCTAATAATGCTAAACGAATAAGTGTTGAGCAATTCAGTTATATTTTAAATAGCAGCCTCTAGCGCCGGACATCAATTTTTGTAAGATTTTTTGGTAAATATGGATAATCAGAGATTTGTTTACGTACATGTGTATTCAAACGATCACCGGTCAGTAGCTTCCCAAGAAAGGTTCCAGAAACAAGGATTCATTTTATAAGGTAGAAAATGGAAATAGCTCTACGGTATCATCGGATATACATCGACATCATCAGAGACAACATTACACCGGTAACATCTATCGGATGCATAAAACACCATACAACCTTGATAAGATAAAATCCCAAAAGATTGGGAGAGGTGGGAATTACATAGCTACAGATTCAATACAAGAGCAAATTGGAACAGGTACACAATCAAGTTTATTGAACGAGTAGGGTGACATCACCAGGAAAGATTCTCGCGGCATTCACTGCCATGCCTCATAAAACGCTTTTTACCTCAGCCCACCAGACAGCATACAAGATTAAGCAAAAATCCAAAAATATTTTTGTGCTAAATTCATAGCCAATAGATGAGCAGTATATATGATGTTAAAAAATGATGACGGATCCACACGACGGGTTTCGTGGTTTTGTCACTAATCAGGTATGCATATCCGTGATCTGACATTCGAACGACGTTGTGACTTTTGTACTAAAGTGAAGTTGATAATATATTCTCGGTTGCAAATGGAAATTTAGCTTTCATGCGGTGATTAAACGAAGTCCCACAATCTAAGAAGATGCTTATTACAAGACCTCCAATAAAAACGCTTTCGAGACATATACAATATATATGATTCATCTGAAATGTAATATGACATCATAAAACGCTGGTTGCTCCAAAAAGGAAACAATATTTAGAACCGAAGATAGACTTACGTGCTTTTGCATATTTCATGAGCCACAAACCCGCATAATAATCCATTACAATCCAGGCAGTTTCAACCGATTTTGGACGTTTAACCAGCTCTAAATCTTGGAGCAATGTGGAAGAGATGACCATGTTTTTCCATCCAGACAAGGGTAATTTGATCACTGGTGATTTTGTTAGATTACCATCGGCGGTTTCGTTGATTTGTCGACGGAGGAAGAGACCGCGAATTCGATGCACCGAGTAAGTTTCCTGCATGCTGTTCATCTGTTTTAAATCAATGTCAGAAGGAAGTGCTAATTGTCCATCTTGAAACACAATGTAATCAATTATAAATCTGTTCGCGGACCATGGATATCCAGTGTTATCATAACCGTAGTTGAATTGCAGAATTTGGAAGACCTTGGTATAATTATAGCATACAGATTCCCATTTCAAATTCAATGTTGCTCCCATAAAAACAATCCCAGCTGAGAAGGAAAATGTGATTGCAAATAGCAGGCATCTTTTATAAAATGCATTATTTGGAATTGGTTGTGGAACGAAGTGCCATATAGTTGTGTGTTTCTTTGATGGCTGTCGGTAATAAATCGGAGTTAGAGAAGACAATCCATAATTATTGACCACACCAATGGAACTCGAACGCCTGGGACATGCAGCGTTGGCCTGACCGATCATTGTTCCATCGGAAACATCACGACTGTTTAAACACTTAAACTGTTACTATCAATACGGTGGGACAGACATGCTCAACTGGATCGATCGATAGATGTATTTTCTGATCTGCATTTTCATAGGCCAATTTCCCCCGAAAGAGTTGGATCAGGGAGACTGGGTGAGTGATTTTAGTCACGTGAGAAGCTATTTTTGCCATTTTCAGTGGAGTTGAACCAATGGCGTGTGAACGTGTGCAGCATAGAAATAGATAATCGGTTCAGGGAAATTCGTGGGTTAAATTCAGAAACGCTAAAGTAGTGATTAGTCGTAGCAACAGGCTGACGTTTTACAATGTCGGCAAATTGAACTAATTTTACTAGCTTTCGCTTACGAACAGCGTTTCACAAAACGTATCCCTTTTGAATTATTATTCAAAATTCTTCTTCTACCTTAAACTTGACTCCCCTATAAACTAACTCTTGGAATTCTACCGACATTTGCTATATTGATATGATCCTTTCAGGTGTCGTAAAGCTTTCGTAATAGTGTTAACCTACTTTGCAGTGCACGTTCGCAATGCTCTCGGTATCGATCCGCATCCCGACGAAATCTTCAAACAATGATATCTTGACTGTTTTTAAGCACCCTGCGTATTTTCGGCCGAGAAGCATTTTTGAACTTCTGAATTTCAACGGTGGCATTCAAGTGTACCTTTGTTTACCTCTATGCTACTATTTCAAGTCCCACTGAACCTGAACTTTCTGTCTCCACATAATAACGGAAAACAACCAGAAACCGTTTGTGGTGTGTAAATGTGAAAGATGTGAACTCCACAATATATTGGTCATTTATAAGCATGGCCAGGAATCAGTCTGTGATTCCTTATTTGAAAATCGTTCATTCGTTGTACCAAACTTATCTATCAGTGGTTAGCTGTGGGAATTTCGGCATGGTCTATACACCATCAATGAAATAGACATATCTTAAGAACATGTTCAAAAAATTCAAGAAAAAATTACACATTTAAATCATGAAGATAAGCACGTAGAACAAGTGGAAACACTTCCCGAAGCTTGTAGTTTAGGGAATGTGAGCACAAATTTGTATCGGTCAATTTTAAGCGTTGTGAGTAAAAGATTTGGTTTAGAACCAGTCGCCTAATTGAGCTTTATTTAAACCATGTATAGAAAAAGTGTGTAGTACATGCAGCTTTTGAGTGATTCCCGGTTTTCAGAAACTGAATATGCCTGAGTTTTTCGCTGAGCTCGGTTGCTAAGGTTTGTTTAAATCACACAGTATGATTAGGTTCGCACGTACGAGTGACGTCTACCCTTGGTTTAGCAGCCAATTTGGTGTGGTGAAATCTAGGCTTGTGAAACTGTACTTTTGCACAAACTAGTGAATGATGAGTGTTGCAGTCTGCGCTTTAGTACGATCTTGTGAGGAGTGTTTTTTTGATTTTTTACCACATTTAAGTTAAATCCAGCTGACGGCAATGCTTCATCCAATCATGTATCTAATCCCGAATCACGAATTAAATTAACCTTACCCCGTTAGTTATGTACTTTTACGCATGTGGGCTGCTGTGTCAACTAATCTTGACCGTGTTCACTTGTATCAGATTGACGTAGATACACACCGTGAGAAAAATCGACCACAGATCCTAGTCATTCCCACGAGACGTGACATACTGTAGGCTGTTTGGCGGTAAGGTCAAATCAGTGTTTGGGGGTTGCCTACTAATTAATCATGTTACCTGTACTGACTATCACCCTTGGTCTGACGAAGCTTCTGTGTCAGAAGTGAAACGTTACCCAAAAACTACTCTAACCGATTGCACTCAAATTTCCTTGCATTTCCTCGCTGGTAATTAATCGTTAGCATGTCATAAATTTGAAAATCAATAGTTCCGACTATTTACATTCCACTGCGAATGTGAAATTAACTTGCTGTTTTAATGTATGAAGATAGAGAAGAAGGAAATGTTTCTGCTCAGTGCTTAATCGATCGAAGAAAAACTCACTGCAACAAATGTTTCTCAGTTATTTTCTAACGTGTGGCCGTCTTACCACAAACTTACCATATTTATAGATGGACTACTTTGATCTGCGACATTATCGAACATAACACTCTTAATAAACATTAAATCGGTGTGGGTTTTAGATATTTCTATCAAAGATAATTACTCAAGCTTGTATGCCACTTGGATTGAAGTTTAGCTGATGATATGTTTTTCACAAACACTGGTAATTTTATATTCATCCATTATGCGCAGAGGAATTCCGTTCAGATTTCCGGCGTAATGCGTGATTCAAAAAAATGTTCACTATGGGCATCGGATGAAGTTGGTGAACGTTAAATGACACAAATTATGCGATTCTATCCCTAGTCAATGCGCAAACTCAATCGCATGTTTTCCTGTAGCTCGAACCGTGTATCAGAAACAGCTACACGAGGAAGACCCCCGTGGAAATACATTGCTACACTACCACCATATCTTGATAGATATCACCGAAGCAATATCATGTCTAAAAATTCGAGAAATCGCAAACTTTAGTTTCGAATCGCGTCGCGGTTATTGGGATAATATCAAATGACATAATTAAACCAGTGTTTTACAAGTACAACGATGTATAAACAGACAATGGTTTTCTTATTAGGTAGCGTTGAAGTATAAAGCGTAATTTTGGTTTGATCTACAGAAAGCTACAGTTATGTGGTTTTCGTCAACTGTTTCTCCAATTTGACCTTCGAGAATAATTGCCCGGAATTTGCTTAGTTTTTATTCCTTTGGGTACCTGGCGCGAGATTATACGGATGGCAATAGCGATCTGTCTCCGGTGTAAGCATCAAGTTCAATTTACGAACAATTGGGAAGCACATGTCAGGAAGGACATTCTTTATGAATGTGGTCCATAACCTCGATAATTTGGCCAATGGTATATCTTAACTCTATTCTCTACCACGAATGACTGTGTTCCTTTCATATCTGCGATGGACAACCACTGTTTATTGACGCGTCAGTCTTTACCAATGTACAATAATATCTTCAGTTTTATCTATGTTGATTAGACATCATTCGATACTATTTATCAGAACGTCATTTCATTTTCCACAATATATGTCAGCGATAATCCGAGTTTTGTACACGGTAATCTCACGTAGCAAATAAGAATTCAAACGAAGCGATTTCACATTCGTTGAACAGCTTTGTGCAATATTCCATCGGTGTGGTTTGCATATATGTGTAGCGCTTAGATGGCTAAAACGTGTAAATGACGTGGGTTTTATGGTTTTCAAAGCCGTTAGTCCAGGTCGTGTCATTGTACATTTATTATCTCACTGGAATTCTATATACTGCAACAGTTTATAAAAAGATCTTTTGGAGTATTTTTCGTTTTGAAACTTAGATTTTACTTGACTATTCAAAGCAATGGATAGTTTGAGGTTTCAAAATATTTTTCTGATCAAAACAATTCAGTTAGACACCATTAACAATCGCTATCTCATAAATGATAGCTAACCGTTCTGCTGGAATGATCCGCTCAGATATATTTTTGATATGAGTAGCGCCATAAACAGATTTTTCTGATTATTCCAATGTTATAAAGCGAGCTCACAATTCTGAGCTCTTGGCAGAGATTACCAATGACTTCAACGTTTGCATGCTGAACTGTAAGCTCAACATCCTGTTTGCACTGATGGATTCTTATTTAAACAGGCGAAACTTCGTTCGTTTTCATTATATAACTGCTACAGATTTAACATACGCCGGAAATATTTCACATTGTTTTTTTATTGTTAGTGACTCAAAGTCAACGTTTTTGCGTGACCTCAGTTTCATTTGGTGACATATTTGCTCTTACCACGCGTTACATTCTTACCGACTACGCGCTTATGGAGCAGCTTATTGTTTCATATTGTTAGGTTAACTGAAAGTACAAATCAAAGCAAATAACAAAATCAATAATGCTGTTGCCGGTTGTCGATCTATCTTGTGCTGTGAATTGGCTGGAAATGACGATGGCGTGTGGTTCATTGTTTGCACAGGTTTCGATGGCACTCGATTTAACTTGAATCACCCCAGCATTTGGCTCAAACTTGACGATATCATGCATATTCATCCTTGAGTCAAACTTTCCAACGTTTATTACGTTAACCCACGAGTATCACTGCACAATTGTCCATTTGGTCTGATTCGTCACCATCGATCTCGTGCCAACGGGTTCGATTAAAGCCCTCATCACGTAGCTTTTCATTGATCGACCGTGGCAAATGACTCATCGTTCGATGATATTGTCCATCTCCCGAGGCTCTTGTTACTCGCACTGTTTTCATGCAATCCTTTCGAAACCCGAAGCCACTAGCGGCGCCCACAAGGTTCGGTACTTGGTGCGATCCTCATTTTGATTAACATCAACAACCTTTCGAAACTTGTCACAGCTAAAATGGTTCTCTTAGCGGATGATGCTAAACTTTAAATGAGGATCACGTCAAGCTTGGACTGTTTGCACTTAAAAAGTGATTTGGATAAATTCAATAGCTGGCCAGAGCGAAACATGCTTCCATTCAACTTCAGAAATTGTAAAATGTTGCAAAAAGGAAAAGATTTTCCATTATCATACAACTTTGGGCCATGAAAAGCTGGAGTGGACGACACAAGAAAAGAACCTCGGCGTATGGATCCGTAGAAGCTTTAAGAATATCATGCAATGCGAAGCAATGTACAACCGAGTTAGCCGCATGCTAGGTATGCTTCGACGTATTTTCTGAGATTTATCCCGTGAAACATTCCCCATTCTCAAAAATACGTATATTAGGTCAGTGATGGATTACTCAGTGCAAGCTTGGCCACCATGACTACCAAAGGACATCAAGATGCTCGAGGGTATTTATCACAGAGCAGCTAAAATGGCTGGCTCTCTATGCAACCTAACATATAAGGATCGAGTGGTTGATCTTAATTTTGAAACACTGCTTCGCAAACGGGTTCGATTGGATATAATCCAAACTTATAAAATAACGAACTCAAAGATGCACCCTCTGAAGCACCTATTCCCCCCGGTAAATCCATGCTACACGTACTAACCTACTGGCATTTGATATTCCACATTCTCACTGGAACTGACGTCGGTACTTCTATTCGATGCGGGTTGGTTTCTTATGGAACTTCCTACCATCAGATGTTGTACAATCATTTAACGAAAGGATTTTCAGGAACAAATTGGAGATATTAATGCTTAGAAATTCCACACTAGATCCCGTTTATATAATATGATCTTTATCGAAATGAATATTTTTCCATCATACGGAGACAAGACATTACATTTTTTTCTATCTACAAGAAGTGTCGAGCTCTTCTATTTAACTCCACTGCGAAGGTGCAATTAACTGGCTGTTTTAATGTTGGAGATAGAGAAGAAGGAAATGTATCGACTCAGTGCTTAAGTTTAATTGATCGAATAAAAAACTTCACTGCACAACAATGTTTTCTTCAGTTTATTTCTTAAGCGTGTGGCCGTCTTATACCACAAACTTTATATGACCATATTAAATGGCTAACTTTGATCTGCGACATTAGCGAACTAACAAACACGCTTAATATACATGAAGCGTGTGAGTTTTAAGATATTTCTATAAAATCAAGAGATAATACTCAGCTTGTATGCCACTTGGATTGAAGTTTAGCTGAGGAGATGGTGTGTCACAAACACTGGTAATTTTTATATTCACCAATTACGCAGAGGAATTCCGTATCGATTTCCGGCGGAATGCGTGATTCAAAAAAATGTTGCACTGGGGCATCGGATGAAGTTGTGAACGTTAAATGACACAAATAAGCGATTATATCCCTATCAATCGCAAACTCAATCGCATTTTTCCTGTACTCGACCGTGTATCAAAACAGCTATACAAGGAAGAACCCCCCCGTGAAATGTCTAACGTTCACTACCACCATATCTGATAGATATCGACCAAGCAATATCTATCTAAAAATTCGAGAACTCACAAACTTTGTTTCGGAATCGAGTCGCGGATGGGGAGAATACCAAATGACATTATTGAACCAATTGTTTTACAAATACAACGCTTAGAAAACAGACAAATGGTTTTTTTCTATGAGTAGCGTGGAAGAGTATAAATCGTAATTTTGTTGATCTAACAAAACATACAGGTTATGTGGTTTTCGTTCGTCAACTTTTCGTGCTTCTTTCGCCAATTTTGACGCTTCGGGAATATTGCCCGAAAGCCTTAGTTTTAATTCCTTGGGGTACCTGGCGAGATTATACGGATGGACGCGATCTGTCTCCGGTGTAAGCATCAAGTTCAATTCACGAACAATTGGGAAGCACATGTCAGGAAGGACATTCTTTATGAATGTGGTCCATAACCTCGATAGTTTGGCCAATGGTATATCTTAACTCTATTCTCTACAACGAACGACTGTGTTCCTTTCATATCTGCGATGGACAACCACTGTTTATTGACGCGTCAGTGTTTACCAATGTACAATAATATCTTCAGTTTTATCTATGTTGATTAGACATCATTCGATACTATTTATCAGAACGTCATTTCATTTTCCACAAGATATGTCAGCGATAATCCGAGTTTTGTACACGGTAATCTCACGTAGCAAATAAAAATTCAAACGAAGCGATTTCACATTCGTTGAACAGCTTTGTGCAATATTCCATCGGTGTGGTTTGCATGTGTAGCGCTTAGGTGGCATAAACGTGTAAATAACGTGGGTTTTATGGTTTTCAAAGTCGTTAGTCCAGGTCGTGTCATTGTACATTTATTATCTCACTGGAATTCTATATACTGCAACAGTTTATATAGAGATCTTTTGGAGTATTTTTCGTTTTGAAACTTGAATTTTACTTGACTATTCACAGCAATGGATAGTTTGAGGTTTCAAAATATTTTTCTGATCAAAACAATTCAGTTAGACACCATTAACAATCGCTATCTCATAGATGATAGCTAACCGTTCTGCTGGAATGATCCGCTCAGATATATTTATGATATGAGTAGCGCCATAAACAGATTTTTCTGATTATTCCAATGTTATAAAGCGAGCTCACAATTCTGAGCTCTTGGCAGAGATTACCAATGACTTCAACGTTTGCATGCTGAACTGTAAGCTCAACATCCTGTTTGCACTGATGGATTCTTATTTAAACAGGCGAAACTTCGTTCGTTTTCATTATATAACTGCTACAGATTTAACATACGCCGGAAATATTTCACATTGTTTTTTTATTGTTAGTGACTCAAAGTCAACGTTTTTGCGTGACCTCAGTATCATCTGGTGACATATTTGTTCTTACGACGCGTTACATTCTTACCGACTACGCGCTTATGGAGCAGCGCATAGTTTCATATTGTTAGGTTAACTGAAAGTACAAATCAAAGCAAATAACAAAATCAATAATGCTGATGCCGGTTGTCGTTTTATCTTCAATATTCAGGATTCAAGATTTATGGTTGAAAAAGCAATTAACTTTACAATAACCACAGGGTGGAAATATAGGTACAAATGTATATATATATATATATATATAAGTATAAATAAAATCAAAATCAATGGGGCAATGATAGCTTATTAATAGTTTGGGGAAAAATTCGGATTAGCTCTCATATAATCGTCAAGTTTTGATTTGAATATAGATAAGCTGTTTGAGCTTACCAAATCGGAAGGTAGGGAATTCCAAGCAAAGCACACACGTACCGAATAAAAATACCTGCGGCAGTTCCGTTTGGAATGTGGTATTTCCAACTTGCAACCATGGCCACGGCTGTTGCTGGAAGTTCGAAGGTGGAATAATATATCCAGGGGTGGGAAACAGTAGTTAGTATTTTGTATGCGAGGATGAGATCACCTCGCATTCTCCTTTGTGCAAGTGTACTCATTTCCAGTTGTCTGAGTCGCCTGGCGAATGACATATTTTCGAGACCAATGACAAGCTTAGAAGCTCTCCGGTATATGCGATCCAGGAGTAAGATGTCTTTTTGGAGCCATGGTGTCCAGGCTTGTGCGGCATAATCTAGAACCGGGTGTATATATGTATTCATCATGAGAGGAAAACACCCCGGGGAAAAACGTCCAAATATCCGCCGTAGCATGCCAAGCAGCCGAGACGCGCTTTTGTAAACGGTTTCGCATTGTAGACCATTTTTCAAACTGCCGCAAATCCAGACACCGAGGTCCTTTTCTTTTTCGGTGTACTCCAGGTTAATGTCGCCGAGCTTGTATGGATAGGAAAAGCCAAGGTCACGACCAATCTGAATCATCTTCGACTTTTGCATATTCAATGACAGTTTATTTTCAGATGACCAGTTGAACAAAGCACTCAAATCGTTTTGCAGCAAGATACAATCGTCAGCATTTCTGATTTGCCTCCATACTTTTATATCGTCAGCAAACAAAACCATCTTACTATCATTTGGTAGTGGTATATCGTTCATATAGACTAGAAACAGTATTAGTCCAAGCACTGAGCCTTGTGGAACTCCGCTAGTGACATCGATGTTCTTCGATAATAGGCCGTCCACACGAACTCGGATGTGTCTGTTGCTGAGGTAATCTCTTAGCAATTCGTATAGTCTTCCAACAACACCGTGTTTCTTTAGCTTGTTCAAGAGTAAATTGTGATCAACTCTGTCGAACGCTTTAGAAATGTCCAGGTAGCACGCATGAATACAGCTCCCCGCATCAACAATCCTCGTCCAATCTTCTAAGCTTGTCAGCAAATTTGTTAGACAAGAGCGATTTCTACGAAATCCATGTTGGGCAACTGCCAAAAGTTGATTCGTTTCCAGATGTCGCACGATTTCTGCGGTTATTATTCGCTCAAAAACTTTTGATACCGAAGACAGCAAGGTCTTGTGCTGTGAATTGGCTGGAAATGACGATGGTGTGTGGTTCATTGTTTGCACAGGTTTCGATGGCACTCAATTTAACTTGAACCACCACAACATTTCGCTCAAACTTGACGATAGCATGCCTATTCATCCTTGGGTCAAACTTTCAAACGTTTATTACGTTAACCCACGAGTACCACTGCACAATTTTCCATTTGGTCTGATTCGTCGCAATCGATCTCGTGCCAACGGGTTCGATTAAAGCCCTAATCACGTAGGTCTTCATTGATCGACGGTGGCAAATGTGTCATCGTTCGATTGCCGCTCATTTTGTCCACCTCCCTAGGCTCCTGTTACTCGCACAGTTTTCATGCAATCCTTTCGAAACCCGAAGCCACTAGCGGCGCCCACAAGGTTCGGTACTTGGTGCGATCCTCATTTTGATTAACATCAACAACCTTTCGAAACTTGTCACAGTTAAAATGGTTCTCTTAGCCGATGATGCAAAAATTTGAATGAGAATCACGTCAAGCTTGGACTGTTTGCACTTAAAAAGCGATTTGGATACATTGAAGAGCTGGCGCGAGCAAAAATGTTGCAAGAGGTAAAGATTTTCCATTATCATACAACTTTGGGTCGCAAAAACTGGAGTGGACGACAAAAGAAAAGGACCTCGGCGTATGGATCAGTAGAAGCCTTAAGAATAGCATGCAATGCGAAGCAATGTACAACCGAGCTAGCCGCATGCTAGGTATGCTTCGACGTATTTTCTGAGATTTATCACGTGAAACATTCCCCATGCTCATAAATACGTATATTAGGCCAGTGATGGATCACTCAGTGCAAGTTGGCCACCATGACTACAAAAAAACATCACGATGCTCGAGGGTTTTAATCACATAGCAGCTAAAATGGTTGGCTCTCTATGCAACCTAACATATAAGGATCGAGTGGTTCATCCTAATTTTGATACACTACTTCGCAAATGGGTTCGATTGGATATAATCCAAACTTATAAAATAACGAACTCAGAGATGCACCCTCTGAAGCACCTATTCCCCCCGGTAAAGCCATGCTACACGTACTAACCCACTGGAATTTGATATTCCACATTCTCACTGGAACTGACTTCGGTACTTCTATTCGATGCGCGTTGGTTTCTTATGGAACTTCCTACCATCAGATGTTGTACAATCATTTAACGAAAGGATTTTCAGGAACAAATTGGAGATATTTATGCTTAGAAATTCCACACTAGATCCCGTTTATATAATATGATCTTTATCAAAATGAATATTTTTCCATCATACGGAGACAAGACATAACATTTTTTCTAACTACAAGAAGTGTCGATCTTCTTCTATTTACACTCCACTGCGAATGTGAAATTAACTTGCTGTTTTAATGTATGGAGATAGAGAAGAAGGAAATGTATCTGCTCAGTGCTTAATTGATCGAAGAAAAACTCACTGCAACGAATGTTTCTCAGTTATTTTCCAACGTGTGGCCGTCTTACCACAAACTTACCATATTTATAGATGGACTACTTTGATCTGCGACATTATCGAACATAACACTCTTAATAAACATTTAATCGGTGTGAGTTTTAGATATTTCTATCAAAGATAATTACTCAAGCTTGTATGCCACTTGTATTGAAGTTTAGCTGATGATATGTTTTTCACAAACACTGGTAATTTTATTTTCATCCATTATGCGCATAGGAATTCCGTTCAGATTTCCGGCGTAATGCGTGATTCAAAAAAATGTTCACTATGGGCATCGGATGAAGTTGGTGAACGTTAAATGACACAAATTATGCGATTCTATCCCCAATCAATGCGCAAACTCAATCGCATGTTTTCCTGTAGCTCGAACCGTGTACAGAAACAGCTATACAAGGAAGACCCCCGTGGAAATACATTGCTACACTACCACCATATCTTGATAGATATCACCGAAGCAATATCATGTCTAAAAATTCGAGAAATCGCAAACTTTAGTTTCGAATCGCGTCGCGGTTATTGGGATTATATCAAATGACATAATTGAACCAGTGTTTTACAAGTACAACGATGTATAAACAGACAATGGTTTTCTTATGAGGTAGCGTTGAAGTATAAAGCGTAATTTTGGTTTGATCTACAGAAAGCTACAGTTATGTGGTTTTCGTCAACTGTTTCTCCAATTTGACCTTCGGGAATAATTGCTCGGAATTTGCTTAGTTTTTATTCCTTTGGGTACCTGGCGCGAGATTATACGGATGGCAATAGCGATCTGTCTCCGGTGTAAGCATCAAGTTCAATTCACGAACAATTGGGAAGCACATGTCAGGAAGGACATTCTTTATGAATGTGGTCCATAACCTCGATAGTTTGGCCAATGGTATATCTTAACTCTATTCTCTACAACGAACGACTGTGTTCCTTTCATATCTGCGATGGACAACCACTGTTTATTGACGCGTCAGTGTTTACCAATGTACAATAATATCTTCAGTTTTATCTATGTTGATTAGACATCATTCGATACTATTTATCAGAACGTCATTTCATTTTCCACAAGATATGTCAGCGATAATCCGAGTTTTGTACACGGTAATCTCACGTAGCAAATAAAAATTCAAACGAAGCGATTTCACATTCGTTGAACAGCTTTGTGCAATATTCCATCGGTGTGGTTTGCATGTGTAGCGCTTAGGTGGCATAAACGTGTAAATAACGTGGGTTTTATGGTTTTCAAAGTCGTTAGTCCAGGTCGTGTCATTGTACATTTATTATCTCACTGGAATTCTATATACTGCAACAGTTTATATAGAGATCTTTTGGAGTATTTTTCGTTTTGAAACTTGAATTTTACTTGACTATTCACAGCAATGGATAGTTTGAGGTTTCAAAATATTTTTCTGATCAAAACAATTCAGTTAGACACCATTAACAATCGCTATCTCATAGATGATAGCTAACCGTTCTGCTGGAATGATCCGCTCAGATATATTTATGATATGAGTAGCGCCATAAACAGATTTTTCTGATTATTCCAATGTTATAAAGCGAGCTCACAATTCTGAGCTCTTGGCAGAGATTACCAATGACTTCAACGTTTGCATGCTGAACTGTAAGCTCAACATCCTGTTTGCACTGATGGATTCTTATTTAAACAGGCGAAACTTCGTTCGTTTTCATTATATAACTGCTACAGATTTAACATACGCCGGAAATATTTCACATTGTTTTTTTATTGTTAGTGACTCAAAGTCAACGTTTTTGCGTGACCTCAGTATCATCTGGTGACATATTTGTTCTTACGACGCGTTACATTCTTACCGACTACGCGCTTATGGAGCAGCGCATAGTTTCATATTGTTAGGTTAACTGAAAGTACAAATCAAAGCAAATAACAAAATCAATAATGCTGATGCCGGTTGTCGTTTTATCTTCAAGATTCAAGATTCAAGATTTATGGTTGAAAAAGCAATTAACTTTACAATAACCACAGGGTGGAAATATAGGTACAAATGTATATATAAGTATAAATAAAATCAAAATCAATGGGACAATGATAGCTTATTAATAGTTTGGGGAAAAATTCGGATTAGCTCTCATATAATCGTCAAGTTTTGATTTGAATATAGATAAGCTGTTTGAGCTTACCAAATCGGAAGGTAGGGAATTCCAAGCAAAGCACACACGTACGGAATAAAAATACCTGCGGCAGTTCCGTTTGGAATGTGGTATTTCCAACTTGCAACCATGGCCACGGCTGTTGCTGGAAGTTCGAAGGTGGAATAATATATCCAGGGAGGTGGGAAACAGTAGTTAGTATTTTGTATGCGAGGATGAGATCACCTCGCATTCTCCTTTGTGCAAGTGTCCTCATTTCCAGTTGTCTGAGTCGCCTGGCGAATGACATATTTTCGAGACCAATGACAAGCTTAGAAGCTCTCCGGTATATGCGATCCAGATGTCTTTTTGGAGCCATGGTGTCCAGCTTGTGCGGCATAATCTAGAACCGGGTGTATATATGTATTCATCATGAGAGGAAAACACCCCGGGGAAAAACGTCCAAATATCCGCCGTAGCATGCCAAGCAGCCGAGATGCGCTCTTGTAAACGGTTTGGCATTGTAGACCATTTTTCAAACTGCCGCAAATCCAGACACCGAGGTCCTTTTCTTTTTCGGTGTACTCCAAGTTAATGTCGCCGAGCTTGTATGGATAGGAAAAGCCGAGGTCACGACCAATCTGAATCATCTTCGACTTTTGCATATTCAATGACAGTTTATTTTCAGATGACCAGTTGAACAAAGCACTCAAATCGTTTTGCAGCAAGATACAATCGTCAGCATTTCTGATTTGCCTCCATACTTTTATATCGTCAGCAAACAAAACCATCTTACTATCATTTGGTAGTGGTATATCGTTCATATAGACTAGAAACAGTATTGGTCCAAGCACTGAGCCTTGTGGAACTCCGCTAGTGACATCGATGTTCTTCGATAATAGGCCGTCCACACGAACTCGGATGTGTCTGTTGCTGAGGTAATCTCTTAGCAATTCGTATAGTCTTCCAACAACACCGTGTTTCTTTAGCTTGTTCAAGAGTAAATTGTGATCAACTCTGTCGAACGCTTTAGAAATGTCCAGGTAGCACGCATGAATACAGCTCCCCGCATCAACAATCCTCGTCCAATCTTCTAAGCTTGTCAGCAAATTTGTTAGACAAGAGCGATTTCTACGAAATCCATGTTGGGCAACTGCCAAAAGTTGATTCGTTTCCAGATGTCGCACGATTTCTGAGTTTATTATTCGCTCAAAATCTTTTGATACCGAAGACAGCAAGGTCTTGTGCTGTGAATTGGCTGGAAATGACGATGGTGTGTGGTTCATTGTTTGCACAGGTTTCGATGGCACTCAATTTAACTTGAACCACCACAACATTTCGCTCAAACTTGACGATAGCATGCCTATTCATCCTTGGGTCAAACTTTCAAACGTTTATTACGTTAACCCACGAGTACCACTGCACAATTTTCCATTTGGTCTGATTCGTCACCATCGATCTCGTGCCAACGGGTTCGATTAAAGCCCCCATCACGTAGGTCTTCATTGATCGGCCGTGGCAAATGACTCATAGTTCGATAGCCGCTGATTTTGTCCACCTCCCTAGGCTCTTGTTACTAGCACAGTTTTCATGAAATCCTTTCGAAACCCGAAGCCACTAGCGATGTCCCACAAGGTTCGGTACTTGGTGCGATCCTCATTTTGATTAACATTAACAACCTTCCGAAACTTGTCACAGCTAAAATGATTATCTTAGCGGATGATGCTAAACTTTGAATGAGAATCACGTCAAGCTTGGACTGTTTGCACTTACAAAGCGATTTGGATACATTGAAGAGCTGGCCAGAGCGAAACATGCTTCAACTTCAGAAGGTGTAAAATGTTGCAAAAGGTAAAGATTTTCCATTATCATACAACTTTGGGTCGCAAAAACTGGAGTGGACGACACAAGAAAAGGACCTCGGCGTATGGATCCGTAGAAGCTTTAAGAATAGCATGCAATGCGAAGCAATGTACAACCGAGCTAGCCGCATGCTAGGTATGCTTCGACGTATTTTCTGAGATTTATCCCGTGAAACATTCCCCATGCTCAAAAATACGTATATTAGGTCAGTGATGGATTACTCAGTGCAAGCTTGGCGACCATGACTACAAAAGGACATCAAGATGCTCGAGGGTATTTATCACAGAGCAGCTAAATTGGTTGGCTCTCTATGCAACCTAACATATAAGGATCGACTGGTTCATCTTAATTTTGATACTTCGCAAATGGGTTTGATTGGATATAATCCAAACTTATAAAATAACGAACTCAAAGATGCACCCTCTGAAGCACCTATTCCCCCCGGTAAAGCCATGCTACACGTACTAACCTACTGGCATTTGATATTCCACATTCTCACTGGAACTGACGTCGGTACTTCTATTCGATGCGCGTTGGTTTCTTATGGAACTTCCTACCATCAGATGTTGTACAATCATTTAACGAAAGGATTTTCAGGAACAAATTGGAGATATTTATGCTTAGAAATTCCACACTAGATCCCGTTTATATAATATGATCTTTATCAAAATGAATATTTTTCCATCATACGGAGACAAGACATTACATTTTTTCTATCTACAAGAAGTGTCGATCTTCACATGGCATTCAACTGACCAATCCTATGCTGCTACGAACTGCACAGGTCATAATGGGTGCTGAGCTGGTTAGCATGGAGAGGCGACATTAAGATCAATAGGCGCACAACCTCTCACACATGCGAACTGTTAGCAATTACTATAATCTCACCGCTGCCGAACCCTTCTCGAACGATTTGTAGCTGACAAATTTATCAAACATTTGTAACAAAATAAGCTTCATTCCATCGCACAGCACGGTTTTAGTACAAGACAGTAAAGACTCACCAATCTTCTCACAACTCTTGATAGCTGGACTCGAGCAGCGGATAATGGATAACCTATCCATGCTTGTTTTTGGATATGTCTGAGGCTTTGACCGTGTTAACCACAGCATAATCCTACAAAATTTAGAGCAGCTCGGGGTGGGCGGCAGATTATTACCCAAGATACAGGATTAATTAACTGGTAGAGTTATCAGGGCTAGATTTGATGGAGCACTATCCAGTTCGGTGTAAGTTACAAGTAGCGTACCTAAAGGCTCAGTCTGGGGGCCAATACTCTCCCTGGTGTATGCGAGTGATATACCTAAAATAGTACGCAGCAAAATCATTTTATTTGCGTATAACATCAAACTCTGCACTAGCATACGCACCATAGAAGATTTCTAAATTCTACAACAAGATCTAGAAGCACTTCATTCTTGGTAATACTGAAACTGCATACCATTCAACATCCGTAAATGTAAAATTTTAAACGTCGGTTAATTATTCGATTTCACATATTTTCTGGGATGTCAGCAACTTTCATGTGTTACGGAAGAGTAAGACCTGGGTATGTGGTTTAGAAGTACCTTGAATTCTTCACAGCAGTGTTCTGTGGTATACAAAATGTCCTGCCAAATCGTAATGCTACTCATAAGGATCTTCGGCACTTTCACAAAGCAGATACTCCCACGGCTAACCAACACCTATATCACGCCTACAATGGAGAACGCTGTTCAAACATGCTCCCCATGTTTACAAATGACCATGACCTTGCTGCAATGCATATATCACCACGCTACAAAACCGGTGACCGGACTATACAACAGGGCTACGAGGAGAGGATTGCAACTCTGAACCTGTTTGACTTTTCGTACCCTCTTACCACGGGTGACTTGATCCTGTTGTTCAACATTCTGTATACAGTGGATCACCCACTTGATGACGAGTTGTATTTGTGCATCAAGCCTGAACATTTTCAAGCCTGAATTTGACAAGTATATGTTGAACAAATCCAACCACGCACCTGAATACCCCAGCAGAATCTCCATATTGATTAAACGTTTGTTTTGTTTATATGCTTTCCCTATATATTTAAACGATGGTTAATGGAAATTAATTGCTTTTTGGACCATTAAAACTTTGAATTACTTTGAACTTTGAATTACTTTGTCTCTCTCCATATTCCTAGCCACATTCTTATCTGCCTTCACTATATCAACCGCCTCAGATTGACGTCGTTCCATGTCACTTGTATGTTATCAAGATCAACTCTATAGCCTGTCTCTAGCTCCTGTTCAGGTGGGCTGAATTTCAAATTAATGATTGATATTCACTGGAATATCGTTGCTGCTTACCAATTCGCTTTGTAATTCATTCTTTCATATTCAAAGAAGATATGCGGGTAAAAATGCTATGCTTTACAAGGCCTACAAAAATATACATAGGGGCGGATGGTGAAAATATCAAAAAGCATTGTTAAGGATTATTGTCAAGCGTGAAATAATACTTGTCCATATGCGCATCTAGTGATTTATTAAAAGCGTCAATGCTTTCAGATTGTACCACGTGAGTAAGTGAACTCTTCCACAAATGCACACTGCGAATGGAAAATGCATATTTGCGGCGTTTCAGCCTGATATGGTGTTGTTAAAGTTTAGATTGATGACCACGCATATGTGTGTGGAGGGAAAGATGAAACAGATGGCTGTATGGATGATTTATTTGATCAGGCACTGTTCAAATGAAGATTAGTGCTCCTTATTGCCGTCTGTATTGAGCCGAATTCAATTTCAATATTTTAAGTCGCATTTCATAGGCATAATTAGAAGGTCCGATGAAGGGCTTTGCCGCTGTGTGCTGTTGAGTTTCGAACATGTGAATATCTTTTTTCAACCAAGGATCCCATGCTGGTATAGCATATTCCGTATGAGGCAGATAAAGGCTAAAATCAATTTGCATAATTTATTGGCGTCAAACAAAACTAAAGCTCATATTACTGAGTTCTCTGAAAGATCAACCGATTTATACACCCCAGCAACACTTGCATTCGATTTTACACATGCAATTCATGGCGCCGCTTAAAGCTGTTTTATATTTAAGCTGCGATAATAAGATTCGGAGCGTTCTACCCTATTATACGTTACTAGTATAGATACTTTATTCCTTATGATGCGTCTTTAACGTGAGGTTTATAAACAATTGGACGTCAAACATTTCCCTTTTTGATGCTAGGTAATCTAACCATTTCTATTGGCGTGTAATTAGGTACTTAGGGCAACGATGATCAGCAAGCATAGGACTAAATTTGATTGTTTTCTTTTTATCGGTGGCATCGCAGTACACGTGTTCATTTTTTTCTTAATCGTATTAAACACCATTAGAAATGCGCAGAGTAGTACCTAGAGATTCGCTCACGACATGCCGTAGTACAGATTTTACTGTTCTCATTCCGCGCGAGACTGTTCAAGAATAGATTTGTCCCTGTTATCCCCAGAATGTTCACTGTAAGTTGATTGTTCAGATAAGAACATAAATATATATTAGACTTGTATTTAGTGTTGATTCTTTTTACCTTCCCACCTACACTTCAATTTTTATGTGTATTTGTATTCCAAAATATCGTTGTTTTCGCTTGTTCCCTCTATTTTGTTTTACTCTTTCACCTTGAATAATTGACTCCATTTTGACCGCGCTATTTTTGGTTTGGACTCGTGTGCGTAACGTGATACGTGCTCGATACTGTTTTTGACATTGACCCGGATCTAACCCGGTTGACCCAATAATTGAGGTATGTTTTTCAGTTATTTTGATTACCTCGATATAGTACCGCGTTTATTGACAAATCCTCGTTGGTTCTGAAATACCTGGGATTTTGCGCGTTACTCCATATTGGGGAATTTCCTTGATTCTCAATAAGAAACAATAGTACTTAGTGTACTTCTGGAACATTAACTCCCAATAAAATACGAACCGTTTTTTCCGGAATGCGAGTTAGCTTGACGTCGGATAAGTGACTCAATTGCGTCAATAATGATTCTTCGGGAATTGTCACCTTTTTAACGGGAAGAAAATCTATCACGTAAGCCTGATCGACATAAACTTTGGTGCCATCATACAGAGATTGAATGACAAATGACGTGATGGCAGTTTTTTGCTTGCGTGTACCATGCACTGAGGTAACGTCAACATAGGCTGGCGCACCTGACGGCCCTAATTCCTCGGCTAAGTCAGCTGTCACCAATGTCGCATCCGACCCGTTATCCAGAAGTGCATTCGTAAGAACTACTCCGTTCGGACCTACTACCCTCACTGCAATGATGGACAAGAAACTGCTACATCTTTGAGTGCTTGTCGAATTAATCTTCATTGCGTATTCACGCTGAACAGTACGATGTAAGAGCAGGTGATGTTTACCCTTACAACCATCTTTCCCACATCCAAAAGCTTGTCTGCAGTCAGCTGCTATGTGGTTTGCTTGAAAGCAGTTGAAGCAGAGTTTAGAAATTCTAAGTCTTTTAATCCTTTCAGCATAAGACAGACTGCCGAACGATGTACAATTTTGTAAAGCATGTGTCATGGAGCACTGTGGGCATCACGATGACTCAGTTGTTGAAGTGACATTCAATCGAATTCTTCGAGTATTCACATGTGTCAGTGGACCAGCCTTCGTTTCACGCCCACTAGCTAAAGCACCGAAACAGCTAGTAGCCATTGAGACTTGTCTCTCCAAGAAACGAACTAAGTCCCCAAAGGTGGGCTCTCCGTCAAATCGAATGATTTCATCCACGCACTCAGCCCACTTGTAACGCAAATGTTTGGGTAAGCGCTCGACAATTAAATTCAAATTTGTCGTATTGTTTAGTTCGCTCAAGCGATTCAACTGTCCAAGAGCAAGCTCGCAGTTTCGCATTCGTCGTGCCAATTTTTGCAGGGAACTAATATCATTCTGGTTGATTATGTCTCCAATAAGTATTTCCTGCAAGAAAGACTGAACAATATCATGCGGGCGACCAAATTCCATTTTTAAAATACGTCGCGCTTGGCAATATCCCTCGCTATCCAGGAGGTAAATACAATGTTCAATTGCGCTCTTCGCACCGCAGACGGGGAGCTTAAAAGAGATATACGCTGTGTGTGGTTATTGGAAGGTGGTGGAGAGTGATAGTTGTTAGAAAGCCGAGGTGGCTTTGGGGGGCGGTGTTGATTCTTTTTACCTTCCCACCTACACTTCAATTTTTATGTGTAATTGTATTCCAAAATATCGTTGTTTTCGCCTGTTCCCTCTATTTTGTTATACTCTTTCACCTTGAATAATTTGAATCCATTTTGACCGCGTTATTTTTGGCTTAGACTCGTGTGCGTAACGTGATACGTGCTCGATACTGTTTATGACATTGACCCGAGTCTAACCCGGTTAACCCAATAATTGAATGTATGTTTTTCAGTTATTTTGATTGCCTCAATATAGTACCGCATTTATTGACAAATCCTCCTTGGTTCTGAAATACCTGGGATTTTGCGCGTAACTCCATATTGGGGAATTTCCTTGATTCTCAATAAGAAACATTATTTAGTCAATACTATTCCACAAATAATAAATCCCGATTGTTGCTATCACTTACTTATAAGTTATAGCAGACTGAGAAAAATAACTTTTTAAAAGATACTCTTCATTACAACATAGTACACCGCCATGTATACTCATGGCACGACATGATTTTACCGAACGACGAATACAGAGCGACCATATGCTGGCATTTTGCATACCGAAAATCATTCCTCAAACAATTGTCAAAGCCCACGGACCTTACCCAAACACGAAAACATTCAAAAAGTTAAGCATTCCATATTCTGGCTTGTTATTCGTCGAAATTTGTTCTAGGTCCATTTTGTTTCATGTAGAACATCTTGTTCGAAGTAATCATACGTTCGGAATCATTTGAGGTTTTCGCTTCAAAACAAGATTTTATATTTTTAAACTTTTATATCTCGTCTCACTGTATTTTGTGTCAAGC
Source organism: Atriophallophorus winterbourni (assembly GCA_013407085.1). Taxonomy (NCBI): domain Eukaryota; kingdom Metazoa; phylum Platyhelminthes; class Trematoda; order Plagiorchiida; family Microphallidae; genus Atriophallophorus; species Atriophallophorus winterbourni. The sequence goes on along the minus strand of JACCGJ010001903.1, from coordinate 7,900 downwards.
ATATTGCATATTCTACCATATAATTCCGAGTTCTTTGCAATTGTACTCTGTCCCGGAGGAAAGATTAGAGACAGCTGAACCTTGTTATATTTGTAGATGCTAAATCGGCTTAATCAAGGTTTCGTGATCGTTTTTTTTCGGAATTTCTATTTGATTAACTTCGGATAAAATTAATCTTATTTCGCACATCATATGTTGAAATATATATGAAATGCTCTCCTGGATATTGCGCTCATCGAATTTATCCCATTCCGAGAATTGTGAGCTACTTTCCAACATATCTAGTGAAATTTATTCGTTTTGCTCATGTCATCGGATTAACAGCAAAGTTGCCATATCCTCGAATATATATATCTGTTTGCTCACGCGCGCAAACGTTTTCCCATAGATAACTATTCCACAGTTTTTGCTATCATTTCAAAGATCGCGTCGAGTTACGAATTTTGACACTTGTTTCTGTAATTTGTAAAAATGACGAAATCACGAGTTCCTAAGCCGCCACATTGACCTGCCGTCTAAACGCCCACCACTCAGCCGAACAACCCACTTCAGGCTACTAACACGTTTGACCGCATCACGAGATACAACATACGGACAAAAAAATCGATCGATTAAGCTGTGACAGCGACATGCAACCAACAATGGGCACGGCCGGCCCAGCTGATAGGACGAATCTCGACACGCAGAATTGTTACGAAGTCAATAGCAAATCATGTGAACAACCGGTGAGTCCCATGGCGAGTAAAGTCATAACGTGTTTTCTGTGTATGAGTAAAATCCATGGTAAATGTGACCGTACTTTAGCCCCAGATTCAATAGCATTAATAAATAGTGATAAGGTTCCAGGCGCCTGCTTTGCCTGCGTTCGTTGCAGAGCTAAATCCTTGCACGGCGCCGATACTTTTGAAGCAAAATTAGAAAATAGAATGGCAAGTTTTGAGTAAAGGCTTCGACGTGTGGTGGAAATATTGCCAATTCATGTGAGCACTCAAGTGATCACTGATGTAAACCATCACATCAATACATCGATTTCGGAGCCACCTCTGAAGGAATCTGAGTCTACGGCTATTGGTGTGCCAAAAAAGAAAAAAAACAGGGTTAATCCCGTTCTGGAATCACTTAACATGACCACAGAAGTAGGAAAGTCTTACAGAGATATGCTGTTACGGTCGATCTCAGCTGTACACTTTAAAACTGATGTACCCGACTCACAAAGTCAAGCTCAAAATGCTTTAAATTAGAAAAAATAGTCCAAATAAAACCTGTTTGATATCAAACAGAAACACGACGTCGGGAAATGGACTCAACTTTGCCACCGAATGCAAATTGAACATGTAATCGCATAAAAAGTGACTCGTCAAACTCGCCACTCAACTTCAGCTCATATTGGTCAACCTCGCTTGCTCAACGTAACACTGAAATGCGAGGCTGATATCGAGAACGTATTGCTGAATGCGTACCTACTCAAGACAGATCCCGCCTTAAACTGCCGCATATATCTTGATGTACCATGGTGGGAAAGGAATGGTAACTTGAACGCCGGGGAAAAATGATATCACGAAGTATAGTTATACATGGTCTACCAGAAAATACTTATAGAGCATCGATTCAAGAAACCGTAGAGCACGACGTCAAGCAATGGGGCTACATTGCGTGCACTCTAGATATTTCTAATGCCGATGTTGTGGAAATTTTAGAGTTCCTTTTTCGCCAACTTATAAAGGAGATGGACTGAAACCTCTGAAGATTACGTTCTTGACCAGCGCTATGGCCGAACTCGTAAGGTCGGAAATGGAAAGATGATGTTAGACTTAGCCCACTCAAACCCAATATCATAAGTCAAACACTCCCCCATCTGGAGACAGCGGATAGCAGCGTTTCGATCCAAATGGAAGAAATCGATGCATAAAAAACGACGTAGGTCCGGCTAAAATCGAGTCGGACTGATCAATTCACACCGAAACCAAATTGTCGATTCAAGCTGTCGGCGACCAATAAGCAGCTCACATGTTTTATCATCTCAGTGACTGACTATTCAGAGTGATCCGGCACCACATTGTTTAACGCTTTATCACATACCACATGATTCATCAATGCACCGCAGATCGTTCAGAAAAGGTGCGTCGATGAACTTCGTTTTGTTGTCCGCAGCAGAACAAAAAAGTGGATAGCACTGAAGCGAGCAGCGTGGGTGCAGCGTAAAGCCAACACTACTTCTACTTCTTGGCAACATTTCAGTATGTTACGCAACAAAGTAACTGCGCTTATTCGAGGGGACAACGAAGCGCACCAAGTGATGCTCCTTTCGAAAATGGGACGCAACCCTAAGTTATTATACAAAATCATGAACGCGAAAGCAAAAGTCAAACCAGGTATTTTTCCCATCCAAAATGGCGAAAAACTCACTGAAACAGCGTTAGAAACCGCAAATGCTATGACAATTTACTATTCTAAGGTGTTCGTGCCAAAGGTTTTAGTGGAACGTTCTGAGTATTCAATTGAAACAGGAATCGAAACGTTGTGCGATATTTCGATAAATCCAATGATTGTTGCAAGTCATTTGCTCAAACTAAAGGTAAGAAAATCCCCAGGAGCGGATGGCATCACACCGGATGTGCTCAGGTTCTGTCACCGTCAGCTTTGTGAACCGCTCTCCAGCCTGTTTAACTATTCGTTGCTTAAGGGAGTTGTACCGAAAGATTGGAAGTCCGGCGTGATAACACCTATCTTCAAAGGCGGTTGCCGATCTGACGCTGCAAATTATCGTCCCGTCACACTTTTACCTGTTATTGCTAAGCTCATGGAACGTATAGTCTCGGAAAGAATAGTTGCACACTTCGAATCGCATAATTTGTTTTCGCCAGCGCAGCATGGATTTCGATCACACCGATCTTGTCTCACAAATCTTCTCCTCACGTTAGACGACTGGACAAAGGAGATGGATAAAAGTTCTTGCATCCACGTCTGTTACCTAGACATTTCGAAAGCTTTTGACAGAGTCAATCATCATTTGCTTCTTCAAAAACTGATGCGTTTAGGAATATGTGATCCACTCCTCTCATGGTTGTGCGACTATCTGTCAGATCGCGACGCCCGAGTTAAAGTTAACGGAGCGCTATCCCAAACGTTCAAAACCACCAGTGGAGTCCCACAAGGGTCTGTGCTAGGCCCGCTCCTCTTTCTGTTGTACATAAATGATTTACCCCCCCTCATATCGTCCAAAATGGTCCTGTTCGCGGATGATATGAAAATTTGGACGCCAATAAGTTCTGCAGAGGATTGTGAGAAACTGCAAACGGATTTGGACAGCGTGTCGAATTGGGCGGCCATGAATGACATGTCATTCAACATACAGAAATGTAAGATGCTCCATCTTGGCAAGAATGTTCCTTGGACATATCGATTGGGAACTGAAAACCTAGCATGGAGCTCGTTAGAAAAAGATCTTGGAGTGTGGATTAGCGGGAACCTGAAGAGCACAGCGCACTGTCAGAACATATATCGACGAGCAAACAGATTGTTAGGTATCTTTCGAAGAATATTTGGAAGATTCTCTCTGGTAACGTTACCAAGGATAATGAATGTCTACCTTCGCCCTACGATGGAGTATGCGGTAGAGGTCTGGGCTCCTTGGCTGCGAAAGGATATTGCTCTCTTCGATAAAATCTATCACAGAGCAACAAAGTTAGTGATGGGTCTTCGCAATGTTCCGTACACCGAAAGATTGCGACGTCTGGGTCTATGCGATTTTACCCAAAGGAGGATACGACGCGATATTATTCTGACTTATAGAATTGTGTCTACCGAAGGACATCCACTAAAACACTTGCTTGATGTGTGTGAAGGGAAAGTGACACGCGGACATACCTTATCCCTTTACGTCCCAAGTTCCCGTATTGACTGTCGGCGCCATTTTTTCGCCATACGTGCTATATTTCTTTGGAATTCCCTACCCCAACATGTGGTGGACTCTCCTTGCCTGGCGGCGTTTAAAGTGAAATTGGACTTACATATGCAAAAGAATAACATTCGTGAGCCTCACATTTGATATTCTTTATTGCTTTTATACTATTGTATTTTTTAATGTTTTATTAATACCGTCATCCTGTGTTGTTGTAATGTATTAACTTTTTTAACCATAAATCTTTGAATTTGAATTTGAATTTGCTTGGTAAGTCCGACTCCAGAGAAGCCGGACCAATAACTTCAGTTATCACCCCGGCTTTACTCAAATACAATTAAGTGCATCTATAGAAACTCAAATAGCCTTTTCAACAAATGAATGGAATTGTCCGAGATTTGTAATGAAACAGCGCCAGACATAGCTGCAATAACAGAAGCGTGGTTCAATGCCTAATTTTCTGATACTGAACTCTCTTTGCCCAGTATGTCTCTATTCCGGCGTGACCGTTTAGGCGATGGCGGAGGAGCAGCACTCTACTTCAAGCAATCGGTTATGTGTAAAGCTATGAACAACCAGATCGTTGATGTAACTGACACACTTTGGTGCTCTCTGACTCTTAATTCAGGAGACCGATGCATTATTGGAGTGATCCAACGTTTTCCAACAATAAACTGATTAATGCTTTGCGCTATGTAACAACGCGGTACAATACACAAATATTGATAATGGGGGATTTCAACTTTCCCCAGTTCTATAGCAGTGATGATCATCCATCAGAGACACTTGATGCACACCTTTATAAACTGCAATGTTGATGATTGTATTTTGCTGCAAAACGATTTGAATGCTTTGTTCAACTGGTCATCCGAAAATAAACAGTCATTAAATATGCAAAAGTCGAATATCATCCAGATCGGTCGTGACCTTGGCTTTTTCTATCAATACAAGCTCGATGACATAAACTCGGAGTACACCGAAGAAGAAAAGTACCTGAGTGTCTGGATTTGGGGTAGTTTGAAAAATGGTCTATAATGCGAAGCCGTTTACAAATGCGCTTCTTGGCTGCTCGGCATGTTACGGCAGATATTTTGACGTTTTACCACGGGGTGTTTTCCTCTCATGATCAACACATATATACACCCAGGTCTAGAGTATGCCGCAAAAGCCTGGACACCATGGCTCCAAAAAGACATCTCACTTCTGGATCGCATATACCAGAGAGCTTCTAAGCTTGTCATTGGACTGGAATATATGCCATTTGCCAGGCAACTCAGACAACTGGATCTGAGGACACTTGCACAAAGGAGAATGCGAGGTGATCTCATCCTCGCATACAAAATACTCACTACTGTTTCCCACCCCCTGAATATATTATTCCACCTTTGAACTTCCAGCAACAGCCGTGACCATGGTTGCAATTTGTAAATACCACATTCCAAACGGAACTGCCGCTGGTATTTTTATTCGGTGCGTGTGCTTTCTTCCCTACCTTTCGATTTGGTAAGCTCAAACAGTTTATTTATATTCAAATCGAAACTTGACGATTATATGTGAGCTAATCCGAATTTTGCAACCAACTATTAATAAACTATAATCGTCCCATTGATTTATCTACAATGATGTTAGACTTATCCCACCCAAACCCAATGCCATAAGTCAAACACTCCCCCATCTGGAGACAGCGGATCATAGATATATATATAGATATTATCTATATATATATATATAAACATTTTGTACCAAGTAGTTCCACTCTCTGGTTACTGTAAAGTTAATTGCCTTTTCAAACATAAATCTTGAATCTTGAATCAAATTATAAATTCACTGTTGTCGAGCCTCATGTAACGATTGTTTGAGTTATACACACCACCTGTCTATCGGAACAGTTTCGGCAATTCCACTGCATGTGAACACGGTTCTGTTGTGCAAAACATTTCTGTGAGTGAAGAAGTTAAGTTTCGTAAAAGACATTAAAATCAAACATGAAGAAAATTCTTTGATAACATTCGCAAACTAAACTCACTATAACATATTTGTAAAGTAACATCATTCAACAAACTTGAATGACATCGTTGCATCTAATCACGATGTAAACAACATGTGAGACTCACTCACTTGTGCAGTCTCAATTTTAGAATAAATATGTGAATTGGTTTGAACATATGTATAGCTGGCCTGCTTCGGTCGATGTATAACGATGTATACGAAACTTCTAGAATATTATTTGGCTATTTGTCAGAGTAACCATCGAGGTTTGATTTCAATATACTGCGTTACCACTCATTAATTTATAATTATTTTCTTAAGACCTATCTCTGAACCAATGAGGTTCGGAGACGAAATAGGCGTTTGCTGACATTGTTTCAATGTTTGGAAAATATCCGACGAATGCAACCTTGTATTAACCAGAAACAATGAATCGAACACGTGAATATTCATCTGAGCCACTGTATTTATTCAAATAATTCAAGTAGGAATTGTGGTCACGATGTATTAAATATTCTTAATGAATGCTCTCGGAATCATGCGATTCAAAATATTGTAACGGATGTTCCAGATTTTGCAGAACAACGCTTTTCACATTCAACATTCGGCAGCTTTTTGCAATCGTCATTGCGCAATTTTCTTTTTTCATTCTTATAAAAGCGAGAACCAGAATAATAACAATGGAAAAGAGTGCGGTGGCAAAGGACGCGTGGGAAACCTTTAAGTAGATTTGCACAATTGTTGTTGAAAACAGGATCACCAATCGGCGGCTTTCTGCATCCGGTTTGTTTACTTCTGTAGCATTGAATATTGTGGAAATTGAAGTCCACATGTTACCCGAGAGATCAGCAAATGTGACTCTCACTTCGTACAATGCCGCTGTTGGAATACAATGAAATTGATATGAAACATGTTTAATTAACTATCCATCACATTTTCTTTCTTGAGAAAAAAATTCGTTGGTTTGTGCTACAAAATTACCGTTGTACCATAAATTTGAAACATTCTGAAATGAAATGAAATATACTCTAAATCGCATCTAAACTGCTTCTCTTTTATTACTATGACGTTTTCGTACGGTTATATAAAATCTTATGTTCATCAATTAAAGCTTCGACGAAAATATACCAACAGTTCCGATAAAAACAATGCTGAGCTTACTTTCATTTAAATTTTCGTAAAGTTGGCAATCAGGTTCCGTGAAATATCTTCGGGGTGACCATGTATCGGTCCCAATCAAGCGAACTTCGCTGTAGGTCACCCACTTATTGGATTCTGTGAGACGAAATGTCCCAATTTTCGAATAGCTTCTTCGTAGAGACTCATCGAATGTGACCAAAGTCCCCGGTAGACATACACTTACCGCATTTATCTCAAATCCCACGGGTTTCACCAGGACGGGTGTTAAAGTTTGACCTGCGGTTACGTCAAATATAGGAAATGATTTCTTTATACACGTTCAATATATTACAAGAAATGAAAATATGACTTCAAAGTTAAAAATTGCGAGATGCAGTATGGGTAATTTTGTCAGCTAACATTAACAATTTTATATCTAATCAAGGTCTCCAATGGTGTACCATGTAAGAAGCATGAAACATGAATAATAATTACACAACTTGGACTCAGCGGAAGCATCGCATATGAAAAATATGCGAACAGAGCGAAGGGCATCATATTATATGATAAAGTGCTGCTTAATTTTAACAATCAACCGTTATCAGGTTTCCTTGTTACGTAAACTGAACATGCATTTGCCAATTTACCTGCACTTGTTGTATGAATAAATTGACCGTCAGTGACACTGTGACGTGCTGTGCGGACGCATATATTTGTGCTCTCATACTTTTGGATTTATTTCCTCACATTCATATATCATTGAACTCGTCTCAATTTGCTCTTTCGGAACATACCCATTTCAACTTCGACCAAGGTAAATTCTTGAAAATTCAAATTTTCAAGTTTTAACCCAATTTTACCGACGCGTGCAATATCCTTGGCGATTCAGAA
>JACCGJ010001902.1:0-15826 GCA_013407085.1 Atriophallophorus winterbourni | reverse complement strand
AAATGAATAGCAACGTGGGTAAACGAAAATTCGTAAATCTTTTGGAAATGAGGTTTGAGGAAATGTACAACGAACAGAAGATGAACAAATCGAAGTATCGAGAGTTTGAAAGCCTGTGTATTCCTATTTTTAAAAAAAACCTTGCAACCGACAGTTAGCAACATGGATGATCCATGTTTTACTGGCATATATTCAGGCGTTTATTACAATCATTTTTGCCTTCGTAGCCAGCTTCCGGTCGCCTTGACGAGGAACTTAAAACGAGACAAGGTGACAGTTGCTCGGTCAATCCGCTTACCAATATGGGAGATTAGCAAGAGGTTATCTACAATGTTTGAAGTGTCATACTTGTTCCAGTTGACTGTTTTCAACCCACGCATACACTATATAATTTTGATTATAAGGCGTTGTGCTTCAAATGATTGGTCCTTATCTCCGTTTTCTTTAGCACAAAAGACGGGTTAGAGATGATAGTTTGTTTAAAGTCAGATTTTTATTATTAAGTAGTATATGACGTTCGAAAAGCAGGACAGAAGCACACGACCGGTTTCGCGGTTATTGCCGCTCATCAGGTGTGCGTATCCGTGACCTGACATTCGAACGCCGTTCTGACTTTGTGCTAAACCCATTTATTTGCGATTTTGAGGATAAATCCTCATTTGCAAATTGAAATTTAGCTTTTATATGGGGACTAATCTAAGTCCCACAGTTGGTGCAATGTAGCACCGATAAATGTTTGGAATATTTTTGCAACATTCCAATAACAGCCTTTGCGAAACCCTTTATAACAGTGACATCTAATTATAACCTTGTTTACCATTTATCCACTGTTTCAAGGCTCAATGAACCTAATATTACGTCTCCACCTTATGACAGCAAACAGGTAGAAACCGTTAGTGGTGCGTAAGTGCGGGGATGTGAGCAACACATTAATTAGTTAGGGATGGTTTTTTAAGGGGGGTGATTAAGGCACCAGGATAATCGAGTTTAAATCCGGCTCAGATTCTATTACTTTGCTTACCCACTGCTCGAGGAGACTCGATTGAAACTTAATCACTTCACTTACCGTGTTTCCCGTCTAGCCCATTATAAAGTTACAATTCACACTCTGCAATCACAAAGTCTAGCTTTTATCAGCCCTGATGCTTTGAACAACATTTGGTTTACGGGTTTAGTACGCACATGACCATAAACAAGACGCACGCCTATTTTTTATAAGCGAACCTTGTAACCAAAACAATCTTCTACAGTCTGTCTGTGTTCGTTGTTAATTCAATCTGTTTTTTTGTTTTTAATTCCGTGCCAACTGTTTTCGCTCAAGACCTCACCAAGCTGGGATCGTTTGACGAATTGCGAAACGTCCGATGGTTCCTGAGATTCTCCGACATGGGTTGTCATTGAAGACTTTCTCATGGGATTCTTTTGAAACGAGATTTTTTTTGCGAATTTGGGATTTTTGGACGAATATTTTGGCGCTTCCTGCTGTTGTGTTTCACCGGAAGTAGTGTTTTGTACTGATTTGTTGATGTGAGACATGACCGCTGCGATCACAGGATATAAGACATTTAGAATTGTCATGCGAAAAAGTTGGTCTCCCGGTACCGAAATTTGCCTTTCAAGGAGCGAATGTTAAAATTCAATATACACCATTTTACCCAACGACGGATACGTAGTGACATTCAAAATCCTGCATGCTGAAAACCATCCCCTTAAACACTTGTCGATTGGATATTCGTCGTAATTTTTTTCTCGGTAAGAATTTGTTTCAGTTGGAACATTTATATGAAGAAATCACACGCTCGGAATCCACTGAGGTTTTCGCTTCCAAACTCGATGAAATTATGACGAACCATGCGGTATGTGACTGTCCCTATTGATTTTTGATAGATTTTATATTTTCTATTCAATATTCCTTGTCATCCTATGGTTATTGTTAAGCTTACTGCTTTTGTTATCATAAAACTTTCTGAGTTCTGAGTTTTGACTTCGAACATTGGCGTCTTAGGATAAACTTGAGCATTAGATTTAATGACCGGTTATCTAAAGCGGCCGATCGAACGCTATAAAATGGAATACCTAAGGTTTCCGTTCAGATCCAACGGATAAAACGGTATTGGTTCAGACATATCCCCCGGAAGACAGACTCAGCTTTCATGGATTTATTGATAGGTAACATGCGGATATAAAAGCTGCACCTTGCAACAAACGCAAAAATGTACATCTGGTCGGATGGTAAAAAAATAATCAAATATTGTTATAGATACTTGTCCATATAGCATTCATTTCATTCATTCAGTCCTCTCCGTGCCGGTGGCACATGAGGCGAAGACAACTTCACGCCAGTGGTTCCGTTGCCGTCTACACCGTGAATCCTTGTGCATGTAGTTCGCGTTCCAACGTTCTGTGCCAAGTTTGCTTGGGCCGTCCCCGTTTTCGTTTACCTTGCGGATTCCAGTGCATGGCTACCTTCGTATGCGAACTGGGATCCATCCTGCAGACATGACCGAACCACGGATCTGTTGTCATCGTTTCCGTAGCAATGTAGGTTTTACGGGATAGGGTTGCTAGCCCTAAGCCCAACCCTCCTCCTTTCTCAGACGGGCTTGGGACCGTCCTTGGCGGAGTTTTGTCCATATAGCATCTAGTCGTATTTTAACAGCGTCGGAGGTTTCAGATTGTGACACGTGAATAGGTAAACTGTTCCAAAATTGCACAATGACAAAAAATGCGTATTCGCGGCGAAACAGTTTGGCTCTGTCAACCATGTTCAACTGACGGAACTACTCAAAACGCGAGCCAATCAGGCAAAGTATTAAATTGATATGTGGATACATTTCCGATAGATCTCAATACTTGAAATCAACAGGCTACGCTATGCTTTGTTCCCAGATGAGAAAGGGGTTTTTCAAGGAGCAATTTTATCTCGCTTCTTCTTCTCAGAATACGCAACTACGCCCACAACCGCCCTCAACCTTGATTTTGAAACATGTAGATGACGTATTCATTGGATGCGTAGTACTTTAAAATAACTATTCAAGTCCGCTCTCCGCTGCATTAGATGAGATAACTACCGGGTCAGAAGAGATATGCTCATCTTTAAATCCTGGAAAATGTACTGAACTTGAGTCCACCAATCTGCGTGGCGAACGTTGCGAAACAATTCACACTAATCTTTCTTTATCTAGAATTATGTTCTCGTACCTGACTAGAGGGAAATACGTAAAGTATCTAGGCGTCACCATATCCAACGGCCTTACTTGGAGTCATCATCTAAATACTCTACTTACTAAAGTTCGTAAGCTTTTTACGCTTCTCGTCTTTGTTCTCTCAGTGTTATGTCTAAGCTAATTTCTTACTTCATATTCTTTTGTATATTACCACATATTATATACCGCTTACCTGCTATTTTTCCCACACTTCTTTCAAAAGAATTTGTGTTTCTCAAGCTTTGCATCAGGATCGTATCGCGCGCAAGCTCTAATCCTTCTAAGGATATTCTTGAAAAAAAATCTGAAACAACATTTGTCCACTAACGATCGACTTATGAATATTATGTTCAATGATATTTCTTATCAGCTGCATGAGGAATAGATAGATGTCGAAATAGATGTCTCAGATGGTGCATCTTCGAGTTCATTATTTTATCATTTGGGATAAGATCAAATCGTTCCAGTCTGCAAGGCAGTGTTTCCAAATTCAGATGAACCAATCGATCCTTATATAGTAGGTTGCGGAGACAGCCAACCATTTTAGTTGCTCTGTGATAAATCCTCTCGATCAGCTTGATGTCCTCGAATGCGTTCTGCGGAAAGTTTCCCAATACGCCCAAACTCTAATACGTTAGCAAGGTCTACATAGTGATCGACGTCACAAAATTGTTCGGATGAATCTAGGCCCTATTATTCACGCTTATTTTGACGGGGTTCACCGATATATATATAGTAATATTATATATTATATATATATATCGTGCATATTTCACTGTTAATATGGTTTCTCTGAATGTTTTCCAAAATGAGCACATGAAAATTCTTTCTATGGCAATTTTATGAAAAGCAGTTTCGTCTTAGGATGAAAAGTTAACTAGAATTGAAGTGCGTCGTCTAGTCATTTTATAATCTACTCCGACAGGCGCTTTGTTCAAGATTCGAATTCTGGTAATTTATGACATGATAGTCCAGGTATTATTATTGATGGAGTTTCGGTCTGAAGTTTGCAGACTGCAGCGTCATCAGGTGTAGCTTGTCAAAAGATTTGTTTCAATGAAAACTTTAAACAGTAATAAAACATACTTAGTATTTCGAGCCACGCCTAAACTAGAGATGGAAAAAGAGCGTGGTGTTCAGAAAAGGAATATAACGGCGTAGTCGTGATAATGCGGCTTTAGACGCATATAAACTTGCATGCATTATTACTGGGCCTGGTGTCATAATCACTATATAAAAGCAAAGCTAAAGTCATAATTACGAGAGACGAATATCTTGTTTGAGCCTCCCGTGAGTAAGCGTATTACTCAGGATGGAACGTCTCGGAGATCACGTATTAGGTACAGGCCAAAGCGTCTATTTAGACAAAGTGGAGTGGTTGAGATGCGGTACCAAACCGTATGGCGAAAGCCTGCATGCGGAGGCGGTCGAACGTTTTAAGTTGGACATTAAGGTGGATGGAGTAGAGACATCCACAATCTGGGCCTCAGCACTTATGTCAAGCTAATAAGTACTAGTCATTTTAAGCTTGATATTTAATGAAATTCTTTAAAAAAATATTATAGCCCCGTCAGTTATTCACTTTTGCGTCTAAACAACCTTGTCAACCGACCTTGACCGTGTTCACTATTATCAGATTGATCGTATTAAGATAATCGATCACTGATCCTAGTCATACTTACGTGGGTTGGCATTTCATTTGCTTTATAAATGCTGCTTAGTGTTAAGATAGTAGAAGGCTCTGCTACTAGCGAATACAACAACTCAAATTGCTTACTGGCCGGAAAATTGAATGCTACTATTGATCAGTGAAGACGATTTGGATATGTTCGCAATCATTATCGAAATGTTATCGACCAACATTCTATAAACATCGATTTTATGTTATAGCAGTAGAGTTCACTCTGTTGTATTTGATCTCGTGATTCGATTGGTTATTTTCCATTCTACCCTGGTGGATGTGAACCTTGAGATCGACGTTGCTCAAAGACGTTCTTGTTATCAAAGCACCTAACATAAGGTCGAAAGGTGGATGCAAATTTGTCATGTTCCACGTTCTGACTATCATGTTTGGTTTGTCAAAACCGCTGCTCTTACCGACGGCACCCAAGTGTCTTTCATTGGGAATACATCTGACCGAAATATAATTCAATCAATGGCTAAAAAGTGAATCTTTACTAGAAAGCCCGCTCTAATAATCCGAAAATTCAAGTGGTTAAAATATAACCCCACACTTTTATTTCAGGTCCAATGATTTATTATTGATCGAAGTGGTTATTCGCCTTCTAAACCTACGGAAACTCGTGGCTATAGCGGTCTATGCAGTCCATTATGCTTGTAAAAATCAGACAACGTGTCCTGAATTTGAAAATACTAATCTCAAAGTTCATTTATCTCTTCTGCGATCGCGAAATGAACTTGCTGTCGCTCTCGCCTGAAGTACACGATGAAGGTTTAGCTAATCGATTCACACTGCGAAAGAATTTGCGTAAATTAACCCTGACCGATCGAAATTAGCCTCGGCATTTCGACTCACTGAATATTGATTCTTATTGAGAATCAAGGAAATTCCCCAATATGGAGTTACGCGCAAAATCCCAGGTATTTCAGAACCAACGAGGATTTGTCAATAAAAGTAGTACTCAATTACGTTCTTTCGTGGAGAATAACTATCAACGCTCGAATTGGCTCGTTTTCGCTTTGTTTGCATACGTGGAGAATATTGCTCAGTTAATTCGGTGTGTTCATCCGTCTTCCCGAATTTTGATTCGACATTTTCAAGCAATCGTATAGCAGGTGGAATGTTCAAGAAAGGTTTTACCATGTCGCTCGAGAACGAAGTCTCAATAAGAATCAATACTGAACGCAGCGACCCCCATTAAGTCTGTATCTGGTTACCCGATTGTCAACAAAACTCAATCGATGGAAAGATGGGTAGAGCACTTCTCCTCTCTCTACTCCAGGGACAGTACGGTTCTACCGCATGCACTTGAAAATGTCGAGCGGTTGCCGACCATTGAATATCTGGATACCCCTCTTGATGAGCTCAATAGGGCAACCGACCGCTTAGCGCAGATCACGCCGCCGGCGTGTAACTGATGCCCTACAACAGAGTTCTGACTATCGTTGCCAGCGCCGTGGGAGAGATTGTTCCTTCTGAATCGGACTGTTTAGTCATTCAAAAAGCTGTAAAACATGAAAATTCATGCGATTGTGATGTACATCCATGGTCGACATCGACCGAAGGAGGCCAACATCATCATCAACAACAACAAGCATAAAATCGGCACGCTACTTCAGAAGAAAATTTTCGTGAAGATCAATCGTTCGATCGATCGTTGCAAGATATTGATCTATTCTGTCCGTTACATCATAAAACTCGTTGAATTATTCGAATGAAATTTTGCGCAAATGGAAAGTTATCACAAAATGCTATTAGTTGAGTACTACGCTTTGTGTGAATCTCGCCACAAACTTTTCGAAGGTCACTCGCGGTCCCCAAAAGTTCGTCACATCGCATTCTGTTCATCTGCACTATCGGTAATTGTGCGTATGAAGTTTCGATACAACCACAGTGGCTCCGACAACAATTTCCGTCACCATAGCGACTGTAATTCAACAATGAACCCCCAATTTAATTAGGTCACATTATTTCGCACGCGCATCCAATCAGCGGCCCGATTTTCGTTTTCAAGGCAGTGTGCTAATATATCATCTGAAAACACATGAACCTCATACATGCGTACATCCGCTCCAGTGGAAAATGCACAGAATTTACACTGTTCTGTTTCTGAGTAAGTCCAGACAACTTTGTTGAACAGACTCTGTCGTGTTTATTTGCCTACTCTGTTGCACTACTATATTTCTCAATTCATTCGTATCAAACTTAGTAACTTTTTGCTGTCTAAAAATAAGTATAAACCATTCGCAACACTTAATTAATATCATTAGGATCTTTCGTTTAAAATAACTCAATTTGTTATATCAATCATTGACAATGGTGTATGCTGTTTCCAACATAGTGTGCCAAGTATTCTTGGTACGAATAAGACTTGGCAGTTAGCTTTTCAGATTTAAAAATGATCAGCAATTCATTTGGAATAATTGTTTCTACTCAAGCAAGTATGCATACATTATTGTGCTCCTCGCATCTACAGAGATACCACAACTGTAGTTTGGATATCGTTCTCAAATATTTCCATAGAGCATGAATACCCATCTGAAATCATTTGAGGAATATGCTGTACAGTCATGGTCACCATGGTTTTGGAAGGATATCAAACTAATACGGCGAATCTGTCATCGGTTTAATGAAGCGCTCATCGGCATTGCAACTAGTTGTATGTTCATAGAATTGTCCAAGTTTTCCTATCGACGAATTACGGGTGACCTTTTCCTCCTGTACAGAATCCTCCATGTCTCCGATCATCTTTTACGAGAGTTTGTAAGAGCGGAGGCACGCTAAACGCTGGCAGTTACGATTTCACGCTGGTAGTACCGGACTCTTGACAAAGTCTTAGAAAATAATTTTTATCCGGCTCGTATCTGTTTTTCCTGGAAAAATTGCCAATCGAAAGTTAACTAATAATATACCTTGCTTAAATTTACGACAAGCGCGGGCGGGTTCCGATCAAATCATTCAATTTCCGAGACTTTATACACTTCATATTCTACGTTTTGACCTTGAACTAGCATTTTCTATAGTTTTTGTTCTACTAGATGATTTCACAAAAATGGATAGTCCGACAGAAACCGGTAGTGAAGTGTAATGCGTGAAGGAACTTTCTCTTGACCGCTCAAATTGGAAGCACTGTGTCATCTGCAACCTGGAAAAGAGTAGATACTGCTTTCTCATCTGCTGCTAGTAGATCATGCGGTAAGTGTGCAACTGCAGCCGGTCGTCTGAGGACTGTTTATCTCTCTAGGCGCTGTGAGAGACTGTTCCTCCCGAGTCGGACTGTTCAGTCATTCTAAACCTTCGGGCGCTTATGATGTACATACATAGTCCACATCGTCCGAAGGCGGTCAACAACCTTAAAGCGCACTGATGCAGAGGTCACGAAATCTTAGTGCGCTTGTGTTGTACAATCATGTTTGACATCAACAGAAGAAGACTAACAAGCAAGAAGAAAAACTTGAAGAATATTCTGCCAGTAAATGTCTGCTATTGAAATCACAAATCCATTGGAATATAGTCACTTAGTTATCATGATGTAAGATGTTTTTGCATACACAATTTTTACGTTCACAATCGCAGTATGCTATGTATAGCAAATAAGATTGTCCAAATGTATAGCTAATTCTTTGCAACGCTCAAGTCCCACATGGAATCGATCGTGTTATATCCAGGCGCTCGGGTTTTGGGACGTTTATTGGGTACAAGCTGCCTTTTCGGTTAGCATGTCTCGTAGTCAGAAGTACTGCAGGCACAACCGTGGATGAGAGAGAAAACACAACCCTTACAGAACCGGCTTATTGAATGAATGAATATCACAAACTCTGTATAATAAACGAAACTCATTCGTCCGCGATCAATATTGATTGGTAGTCGATCGATATTGCGGACACAACAGATCGGTCCTTTTTTATCGCTAATTTATCAATATTGATGTTGTTGGCCTCCTTCGGTCGAGGTCGACCATGGATGTACATCATAATCACATGAATAAGCATGTTCTACAGCTTTTTGAATGACTAAACCGTCTGATTCGGGAGGAACAATCTCTCCCGTACCGCTGGCAGCGATAGTCAGAACTCGGTTGTAGTGCTTGATTTGCACGCTGGCGGCGTGATCTGCGCTCAGAAGCCCAGATCTGTATCTGCTCCTCCCCAACTTGCAGACGACGATTTACACAATGCCTCCAATGTGAGCGGTCAAGAGCAAGTTCATCCTAACTAGCGGGGTCAATGCCAGGAGCTTTCATTATAAAGATGCAAGATTCAATCTTCAAGATTGATGGTTTAAAATGCATTTAACATTACAATGAGCACAAGCTCGAAAAATAAGTAGAAATGAAAATGTGTATATGTATAAATGAAATGGGTAACTTGCTAATAAGTGGAGGCATATAATCGTCAAGTTTCGATTTGAATCTGGCTAAAATATTGGAGTAGGGAATTCGAATCAAACACGCACGCATCGAATTAAAATACCAGCGGCAGTTCTGTTTGGAGTGTGCTAGT
The DNA here is from genome assembly GCA_013407085.1 of Atriophallophorus winterbourni. Taxonomy (NCBI): domain Eukaryota; kingdom Metazoa; phylum Platyhelminthes; class Trematoda; order Plagiorchiida; family Microphallidae; genus Atriophallophorus; species Atriophallophorus winterbourni. Next base: position 6,437 of record JACCGJ010001902.1, on the reverse strand, counting down.
TCCAAAATGAAACCACGACCTCGGATGTTGCTGTAAGTTCGAAGTTGGAGTAATATATTCATCAGGTGGAAAACAGTAGTAAGGACTTTGTATACATGGATAAGATCGCTTCGCCATCTCTTTTGTGAAAGAATCATCAAGTCCAGTCGTCTGAAGTGCTCAGCGTATGACGTATTAGGAGAACGATAGACAAGCTTAAACGCTCGATGATATAAGCGGTGTAGACGCAAAAAGTTCTTTCTGAAATTATAATAATTTGCATTAAACTATCTATAACTTTTCACTTTTTTCAAGTTTCGACAGCCTATGCCAATATAATCCCAAATTCAGTTTCTACTACAAGCCAAATCGCTGATACAACACAGGTGCCGACTATTGGAGGTTTTGCAGTAACAGGTCAGTTATCATTCTGCAACTTTGAAGAAATAGATTGTGAACCTGTGTAGACAGTTTATTTTATACGATTGAGAATATTTGTTTTCAACTTTTAATTGTTTTCAAGCTGGTCGGAATGGGGTTGATTATTTTCAACGAGATTTCTTATTGCGAAAGAGTGATACCCATGGAGATTTTGTAAACAATCTGTTTGTACCAATTTATCCATCAGATCAAGTTTGGCTCACCAATGCATGCGATTATCGATCGTATTGTTTAGATATAGTGAGAAAAAACAGCAAATGAAAGCAGACACGGATCAATGATTGATAATTGTGATGTTTTAAAAATCGTGAATTTTCAGGGTTCTTTAATGCGCGATTCTAGAAAAAGTTTTTGCGAAATTGGCTTCAGTTATACCACATTCTCGACACGATATTTGATTTAAAGTTAAGATTTGTCTGGAAGTGATCTTCCAAGCAGAATATAACACCGTAAATTGAAGTTTGAAGCATACATTGCACGATCGTCTGTATTGGGCTGTTGGATCTTTTAGACAATTTTATAGCATCTGTGTCGTGTTACTCCATGGTACTTGTGAAGGTGAATGCTTTTACCATCGTAACATAGTTGAAATTCTATATGTAAATAAGGTTAGATTTTGGAAATTTCAGTGCTCAAACCATACAGGTTAGGAGCTCCTGTAAGATGTGTTTTATTTTTATGCTTCCTAATGTTAAATTTTCCTCGTTGAACATCGTGGTTAGTTGTTTGAACGCTGAGCGAACATCTAAAATAGTTTGTTAATGATTGAATAGTTACCTCTGTGTATGTGCGGCGAAATTGTACAATTCTTGAGTCGTCGATGCTAACAGTGAGGTATTGTAAGGTTCCATATTTGTGCCAGTTTGATTCCTGCCGTAACGCCAAACACCTATCACGAATGCTGTCATGCAAGTTGGTTCTCTTGATGCGGATAGAATCTTCTGCGGACTGTTGACCGATGCAAAACGATTTAGACACACTTCGTGAATAGTCGATAAGGATTTGTCCACCGTTCAACTTCTTGAAATGCAAGGTGCTAAAAATGGGCAATTTCTTTCAATACACCTGGCCATTCTGTGAACAATGTTGAGCTAGACCACGGCAGAAAATGATTTGGGTTCTGGAGGAATAGCTGCATATTGGGGTCGTTTGCAAGCTCTCGTTGTGACTGACGCTTATTCGGTGAGTTCAAATACCGTTTCGTCAAAGTATTGACCCACGATGATAAACACGTGCATACGGTAACCATGAAGTATGCATCGTAAGCTTGAACGCAGTGAATAGAAAAGGATGTTCAAATGTTTGATGGAATATTTCACCAGGAAAACAAACTAGCATGTAATTGCCCTAAACTAACGTACGAGGGACGAATTCAACAGCTTTGCAGCATCGTTCAGAATGAAGTTTTTACCTACATACAAATATTACTTACTCAAATCCCGTCCTTGGACTAATGTGATACTTTTTCCATCTAACCCGATGTACATTTTTTTAAAACGCATAGTTTTTTTACACGCATATCATCTATGAATGACTCATCTCACCTAACAAGCGAAATCGTTTGTGAAGTCTGCAGCCCCAAAGCTAGTCAATCATTCGTCCCGGCCCTTTTGATGTAACTCAGAATTTGTTTAAACAAAAACAGTATATAATGGCTGCCATTTTAAATTTTTACAATCCTAAACAGATGCCAAATCTACGAACGCTGGAAGCACAACGTCCGTCTCAAGTGAATTATCGCCAAACGTTACAGATAGCGTGAACACAACAATACAAATTTCAACAGGTAATATTACTTTTCCATGTTTCATATCTCATCTTGCGCGCATGTAAGTGGTACTCTCTGGCCAATATCATACATAAATATGCATCTCATGTGTGCATTGACCCCACATTTCACATGGCTATATATTGTTCCACTCCGTATTAATAATCAAGCTCTAAGATTTATTATGATTATGCGCAAATAATCGTACAATAAAATAGTTTATTACGGTATAAGAAGCTAAGAGCTTGTACAAACCGCAGGATAGATTCAGAGGTGAGTCGAAAAAGCAAAGAAAGAAGTGTTTGAGTTTCCAAGACCTTATAGCGGGCCTTATTCGCGTTTAGCCTGCACTATCAATGAATTTTTGTAGCATTTGGACAGGTAGGGCGTCAACCTGGGATACAGCTACCCACCACATCCTCCGGAACAGGGTCAGTTGAAAATGCGTGTCTACGGATTTCGGATACTGAGATCTGGAAGAGCTATGAAACGGGCAAAGAGTTAGTGGGGTTGTGATGAAAATGCAAATGACACAGAAAAGAACTTACCGTTGTCACAAGCTAGTGAGTTTGGGTGAAAATGCGGGAGGGTTTGTAAAAAATGAAAATAGTGTTCACCGGGTACTTGTGTCTTGGGAGATTTTGGTAGATTTCAAGGAGGTGACAATCGAGGAGACCTTCAAAGGAACATAAAGAGGTGGCCTCAAAAAGCGTGCCTGGAAGAGTGTTCCACTGACTGCAAACTCTCACAGAGAAAAAGCTGTGTCGACATTCAAGCCTGTTCTGTTGATGTAACAGTTTGAGCTCATGTCCTCGGAGGTTAGTGCTCGGAGAGGGAACAAATAGGGATACGCATGGATCAATCCATGTGGTTAGTAGGAAGAGTAAAAAGATGTCCAAGTAGGACATGGATTGGATTGAGGTCGTTGGGAACTGTTTTGAGTAAATTTGTTAATCCAAGTGCGTGTGTAAAAGAATTACATTTACAATTAACACAGCGACACGCCGTACTCGGTCATTTGGGGATTTTGCATGTTATTTGAGTTCAGCAGTCGAATATTGCACCTGCATTGACAAGCCTAGCTAAGGATCGTATATTGGTACATGTCGAGCGTTTCAGAAGACTGGGTCAGAGGACTATTTCATAAAGGAGAAAGCTAAGCATACGTATCATTTCTTATCCACTTGATAGTTTAGTCCGAATTCAAACTGCTGGCAACAACTTAGGTCTTGGTTGCATGTTAAATATCACGTACTTCTAACAGAACTGTCGCAGGTATTTGTTTCCATGCAAGTGTGTTTTGTTTGAAATTCCTTGACCGCCAATTTGATAAACCTAATCGCACTATCTCCACCTGATGACGGCAAACAGCCAGAAACTGGTTGTGGTGTAGAAAGTATGAAAATGTGGGAATGTGGGAGCACCAAAGTTTACGGTACAAAACTTGGCAGTTATATGCGAGCTAACCCGGAAATTGTTGTTGTTGTTGTTAGCCTCCATCGGTCGATGTCGACTATAGATGTACAACACAATCGCACGAGTCTTCATATTTTACAGCTTTTCAAATGACTAAACAGTCCCATTCGGGAGGAAAAATCTCTCCCGCAGCGCATGCAACGATAGGCAGAACTCGGTTTAATGGCGTCAGTTACACGCCGGTGGTGTGATCTGCTTCTCCCCGGCTTGGAGAAGACGATTTACATAATGCGTCCAATGTGGGCGGTCAAAAGCTAGCTCTTCCCAATGCCAAAAGATTTCATATCTCTTTTGCAAACGTTTTTGTACCGCAAGTGCGGTCTGCCCAATGGTCGACTTACTAATTACAACTCACCATAGAGTAGATCTTTCGGAATACGACCATTTCCCATTCTATAGACATGGCCAAGCCACCGCAGGCGGCGCTGAGGTAATAGGGTGAAAATGCTCTGTAGATTAGCATTCGAAAGCACTTCAGAATTCTGCACTTTGTCTATCCACGATTTATTAAAGATACGATGGATGTTTCGTAAATGAAAAGCATTCAGCTTTCGTTCGTGTCTTGCGTGGGCGATCCAGGTTTCCCTGCCGTACAGTAAAGAGTTTAGTACACACGCGCTGTATATCATCGTCTTTGCCTTAAAAGTCAGCTTGCGGTTACCACAAACACGAGAATTCAATCGGGACAAAATGACAGCTGCTCTACCAATCCGATTATCAATCTCAGTGTCTAGCGAGAGGTTATCCGTAATGGTTGAACCAAGATATGTGTAATGAGGTACTTGTTTAAGCTGACAACTTCCAACAGTGATGATTCGTTGGACAAACTCTATTCAACAGTAGTATTTATGTATAAGTCTGTTTACAATTTTCCTCTATTCCAAGGCTCATTTATCTCAATTGTTACGGTCTGCACTTTTTGAGTACGTTTACCACTTAGCCGCTGTAATTATCCCCGTCAGACGAATGCAACTGGCCCGAGATCCGTTGTGGGGTTTAAATTTAATCAATAATTTGTGCTTGTAAGCCACTGTTAGATACGTTTAGCAGAACTAACACGTTCAAACATATGTAGATGGGGTAAAACCCATGACCATGAACAAAAATATGTATTTGCATCCATTTCCATCACAAACAAACTCAACGACCGGTTTCTTGCTGTTTACGTTCATAAGATCCGGACAATACGATCAGGATCTGCATTCGTTGAAACAGTGGAAAGTTGTTTAAAAAATGTGCTCGTAAACCAAAAGAGCATCTTTTCAAGGTCAGAGGTTTAACCTCATCTCGAGGTGTTTGTCATGGGTTCAAACCCTGTCTACATGAGTGCGGGCTCATGTGCTTGAGCAGGTTTGTCGTGCCAACCTTATCCAACAGTGGCATACAAGCACAACTTGATTGCCATTCTCCCACTGTTTCAAGGCGTTCTGATCGTTTTGACGAGTGCGAACAGCACGAAACCGGTCGTAGTGTTTGTGTCATTGAGATATATAAGGATGCAATATTTTAATCAATGATTATTCTGGGCAGCCTAAAAATGTTGATGCAAATGTGTTGTTGTTGTTGTCCTCCGTCGTCTATGTCGGACCATGGATGTACCGCCACAAATCGCATGAATTCGGTTTTGCAGCCTTTTTGAATGACTAAACATTCCGATTCGGGGAGGAACAATCTCTCCCGCGCGCTTCAACGATAGTCAGACGCTGTTGTATTGCATCAGTTGGGCACGCCCTGCGTGAATCCTGCGTTCAGCCGCCAGGAGCCTGTATTTTTTGCTCCTCCCTGCCTTGCAGTCGAAATTTGGTTAATACGACAGTATAAATCAATACGGCAATTTTATCGATTATGCTATTTTGTCAAATTGTGCATCGAAAACAATTCGGCTTTCACAAAGACGAAATAGAAGCAATCTAATTGTGGATGATGTCATGCTTATTGTTCAGACGGTCATCGAATTAAATTCTCATAACATACATTTTATCAATGAATTACTGGCTTTCATTTTGTTTAATATAATCAACTACACGTTTTGCCCCCGATATTCAATTCAGCTTATTTTCAAACTTTGTGTCAATAGACACAAAATAATTAATTTTATCCTCCGATTTATGATTCACAGATGCCGTCAAGTCTGCATACACAACAACGACTTCTTCCACCGAAAGAACTCTAGACCCGCACGTTACAAATACTACTGAATTACCCTCATCGAGTACATTCACCACAAATGACACTTTTACAGACATTTTCGAGAATCAAACGGTCACAACTTGGATGTCGACAAACACGACGAGCACAGGGGATAAACAAGCGATTCATTTCATCACCGTGGCCTTGAACCTCGCGTTGCAACTACACATGATTACACGAATGTAGGCCATGGGTCTTATTCATACATTGAGAACGTTTTCATTTACATTCCATTTTAGAATCTTGTCTTCCTGCCATTTTGCTCATCCATTTTCCGTTACTTGAATCTTTTACACAAAAACTAATCCACAGTTTCAGAATTCTGCACAATTTAAATTAAGCGGGTGTGTTCGGAATTTTGCTTTTTGTTTAAATTTTGTTTGAATTATTGAAATGAGGAAATGTGAGTCTTGTGACCTTGCCAGCGCGATGCAATCAGTATGTGTTTGTGCTAGTTCAAAATTAAATATATTTAATAAATCTATAGCATTGATTTCAGTATCTATAAAATATTTTCGTAACCAAGAAAGATACTTATTTTTCATCTGTACACAATAAAAACAACAGCAATATTTACCATCGG
>JACCGJ010001901.1:14666-28395 GCA_013407085.1 Atriophallophorus winterbourni | reverse complement strand
AGCTGCCTATGCCATGTGACGGTTTGGCCACCCCGAGATTTACGCCAATCAGGGTGTGGCGTCGCAAAAAGAATCTGTTTCGGAAGTCGGTGGTCCGGCATCAGTAAAACGTGACCCAACCAGCGTAACCTATGCAGGTTGATCTGCTTCTCTATATCGACATTACTACCAAACAACTTATTTCGGAGAGCATCGGTGCGCATACGATTGTAACAGCTAACTCCTAGAATGCTGCGGAGACACCGGTTGTCAAATACTTGGAGACGGTCGATTGCGGCTGACGTTGTCCATCTTCTTCTCGTGTTACCGAGGATGTTGTTGCTTGAACTGCTCTCATGCAATCCTCCCGAGTCTCGGTTGTCGTCGTCGTTCGTTTCAGTGCTTTCTCCTCTAGTGTGTGGCCGGAGGGTGGTTTTGTGCATACCATTCGTCGCTACTGCACTTCGCACCTCCACAATATCACTCATCTCGTTTTAAACGTTTTGTGGATCAAATCTGATGGTCGTTTGTTGCTTTTTAAAAATTTCGTCATCATTAAACAACCCTCACATCATTCGGTTGCCATCCGTTGTACCGCTGCTTCAGTTTTATGTCTGCAATATTTAAACCTGACAGCATTACAGCTTATGTACAATTTTGCCAACCATGTTGAACTTTACCAAGCACTAGGCTTTGTTTTCACATGTACACAATCGTTTAGCGTTCCATTACCAACATTCGAGGCAATCCCTCTCGTCTACTTACCATTTCACACATTTGCTTCATGACCCACAAAGTAGAGAAGGGCTAGAAATGGTTAAAATGATCCTCTCTTGGTGCACAAACTGTTTCCATTTGACCCGCTACGCTGACTACCCTATCTTTTGCTCTGAAAGATGGACAGGAACTATGTACCTCGATGCTTGTGCACGGTTCTGTTGTCGCTCTGTTTTAAGCATGATGCCAATCGCGACATTTGAGCTGGTTTCCAGCTTAGTTTTTTTGGATTTCTCGAACGCAATATACTTCACATTTTTTATTATTATTTTTGGTCTCTATTTGAAGAATTCTCAATTAAGTATACCTCTGAGCCACCTAAAATATAGCTCATGTAATTGTCATAAATGGAAAGAGTGCATCGTCTCGATTCCCCCTGACATTATTTTTGATCGGTTATTAACTACAATGGAAATGGGCAAAAATTATTCACTGTTCTTTTTTACTGTTCCCCACCCGTGTATTCTACATTTCATTGTTTTTCGTTGAACGACACCATATCTGTTTAATTTATATATGTAACTGTTATTATAATATTATATATAAAATTATTATTATTATATAGTTATAGCTCATGTGATACACCTGTCCCCCCTATTCAGATCACTTGGTTTTTACGCGTAGGGCGATCCAACTTTAATTATGCCGGTTCAAACCATTTTTAATTACGTATAATTGTGAAATCATATGTGACCCCCGGCTTCTGTTTTCCTTGCAGTCATGTCCGTTTATGTGAACAGAAGTGATTGCGATTATATCCTAGGCCGTCATTCTCTTCACTGCACACCACGAAACGTGGACCATTTTCTGGCTCATCGTCTTTTATTATCTGATCAGATTGCACTTGTTATCAAGTGATGCTTTCCATTTCTTCGTGTTTATGCATAGCTTTCAATTCACTTTCATTTTCTCGTGCAATGTACTTCCTGTTTTGACCATATCAATAAACGCTCATTCCAATTTTTCTCTGTTTTTGCTATGGAATCTACCGTCTATAATCTGTTGGTAATTATCGCTTTGACAACACCCTTGTCCATCTTTAATGGCGCATTCTTCCTTACCTATACCATCTGACTCACATAAATGACAACGTTTTCTGCCGTTTGTGGCAGTGCTTGCCTTGAAGAAGGTTTTTTCGGTCAATACAAAAATTTGAGATAACGGTGTCAAACGCTATAGTCTCGAAAATAAAGTTTGCAATGAGTCGTTTATAGCAAGTTTTTTGGTAACGTTTCGCTTCTGAGCACAGGAGCTTCGTCAGGCCAAGCGTGTCGGTACGAACAGTGTTCAGGTTTAAATGGCCTGTCTATCTTAGAGAACTCAGGATTGGTCAAGAAAATGTCATTTAAACCTGAACACTGTTCGTACCGACACCCTTGGTCTGACGAAGAGTTCTGTGTTCAGAAGCGAAACGTTACCAAAAAACTTGCTATAACCGATTCATTGGAAACTTTATTTTCACGATTATGGACTCCCGATCGGTCTCGAATATTTTCAAATATTTTCGTTTAAAATATCATTTCTACATCTCTAGTGATCTCGGCAACCTCATCTTACGTGAATTTGCTTACTCCGGTACTTGCTTAGATCTATGACTAAGATATGAAAAATGCGTATACATGACTTTCACGCTTTTTGACCAATTTAACTGGTCCCCGGCAACCTTTCAGGTCAGCTATTTTTTCCAAGCGAGTACCTATCCACTTCCTGCCCCCAGTCAGTTAATTTTCGATAATATTTCCAAATGGTCTTGCCACTTCCAATCAGATTTCTACCGTATGATCTAGGTTTTTACGAGAACTGTTTGTAGCAACAAGAAATACTCGTCTCCCAAAGGTGTCAAGTTTTTAAATGTTGAGAGATCCGTAATATGATGTATTTAATGAAAGACAGTGTTTGTGTAGGAACACACATACCTGGGTTTACTTTAGATATCACAAAGTTTGAAAAGTTCCTCGTGTCCAAGTAAGCACTTGGAAAGTGCATTGTTATAGAAATTTCGGCGATTATTCGACTGAGGTCTATTATCATTCGCAATTACTGGGGCGACCCCACGCGTTTCGTAGGCTAACTAACGTGTTATTCATTGACATCTAAGCGGTATTCGATTCAATCAATCGCGAAGGTCTTTGGAACTGTCTGCTGAAACATGTAGTCTCCGAGAATATGTTCAGATCTTGAAAGCATTAAATGGCCAAACCTCGGGCGTAATGTTTTTACAAAGTTGTCAACTTTGTAGTCAAATTATGCGTTTCACCTTTGATTTTTTTTACGTTTGTTGCTTCGTCCATTTCCGGATGTCTATATTCTCTTTTTTTCAATCAATCTTTAACCATTCTGTTTCAGCTCATGCCTAAATTACCATCAAATCAAAAACCCCTAACGGCGTTTTTCAACCCCAAACAATTAGGCTCGCAACAAAACGGTAGAGTTGAAAAAGATTCCGACGACAGAAAAAAAGAAGCACCAAAGGTGTTGGAGGACGATGTCCCGAGCAAGCGATCAAAAACGGATTCCACTGCTGAGAAATGTATGAGATATAATTCTCTTTTACGCTTTCGCGTACCAGTCAACTGTGCTAAATTTATCATTAGAATTCCCCTAAACGTTCTTCCTATATAACCGGCAGTTGAAGCAAATGGCGAAATCAAAACTCGGGTAAAATGCCCGCTGCCTTGTGACTGAAATAAAAACGCACCCTGAATAGGATTGATGATCCTGTACTCCGTGGTTTCCATTTGGTAGTAGATTATTTCGAGTTTATAAATTGTATACTGGTAAAGATTAGGGACTAAGCAAAATCAAAACACATTATTGACTATATTAAACGGTGCTATGTTACTCACCGAATAATTACGGTTACGCATGAATACGGTAATTAATTTTGGAGCCGATACTACTCTCGGCTGCTGATAGTAGATCACGCCGTCAGCGTGCAACTGGCGTTGATCCACCGAGTACTCCCTTGGGCTGTGAGTGATGTGGGACAGATTGTTCCCTCCGAATCGACCTGTTTAGTAATTCGAGAACCTGTGAACCATGAAACTATCTTTCGCTTTTAATGTTTCGTTTCATCTGCATGGATGTGCAATCGTACAGTACTTCTGTGTTGTACGGCTAACACTTCTAAATTGATTGACCACCGGTAGTGAGCTGCATACTGAAAACGCAGCGTTTTCACTACCATTAGTATTTTCTTTATCATCTAGTCCTGGGCAACCCGACAGTATCTTACCCTACGTGCAGTCTATAACTGTGCGATACTTTACCTGGATCAGATTTGTGCTCTCATACATACATGCATACATACAATGTAAAAAATGGTCGACATCAACCGGAGGAGGCTTACAATAGCAATGATAGTTATTAATTCTGCAGCTACAATGTCGTGTTTGTTATCTAACCCAGCCGTAACGATTTGAGTCCTATAACTTTGAGATACTGAGCTTATGGACGCCAAAATATTGTTTTGCTTCTATGTAGCGCTCATACACAATATCGATTTCTAGCTGTTTGACGCCATCAAGTGGAGTTGGTAAGATTAGGTTCGGTGACCCTTGAGAAAAAGTGAGACTTTTACGTCAATATGGCTCGTACAACGAACCAGGTTCAACCACAGAATCACTGAGCGATTCACTGAACTGTAGAAGGTATTTTACTTTGTCCGTGTCTGTTTTACTTGGAACAGTTTACCTTCAACCGTTGCTCACGCCACTAGCTTGCATGACTTTAAAACGAAATTACACAAATTTTTATTGCATTGTTCGTTTCCAGAACATTTATATACTGTTTAATCTATGTTCTTATATTGTTTATACACTTAAATTTCAATTTTTACCATCCTATAGTTGTTGTTAAGCTTGTTGCTTTTTAGACCATTAAAAAAAACCTTGATTTGTCAAGCGCTCATACTGTTTATGCATACCGAAAGGATTGAATTTATCACACTTCACGCGCCTATACCAGTTTGGTGAATTTTGTTTCATCATGGTTCTGCTGAGTTATTTCCGATGATTCCTTTCACAATGCAGCGTCCATTAACGGAAGAGATCACGCTAAATTGCAAACGTCGATCATCTCAAACGGCTCGTCACATATCAATGGCCGGGAATCGATTAACAAAAATGTAGCTGAATTCAAACGGAAATTGGCAACTCGGCCAACTCGCTCGGTTTTAGATTTAGTGCAAGGTCTTCATGTCGAATGGGTTTCCATCCTGGAACCGCAGCTGCAGAGTGAAAAGTTTCAGAAACTGGCAGACTTTGTCGCTGCAGAACGAGCTCGAAACACTCCCATCTACCCTCCTAAAGATCAGGTTGGTTAATGCGTAATATGTTTTCTGCTAATTCAACTATTTAAGCTACTTACACATTTTTCAGTAGTCGAACCGGTCGTATTGTACGTGACTTTATTTGTGATAATGCTTTATATGATCCTATACCCTCTGACGGCATTTCACTGTGAAACATTTATATGAAACAAAAGCTTCGGTGAGTTTCAAAGGATTATGAACTGCGACAGTTTAAATGGACTGGGCCCTTCATGCCAGAGTGGAACGAAATAAAGATTTTGAGCAGTCTCGGGGAACAGCCTATCAGGTCAAGAGTTTTGAAAAGCCCTCGCTGCTGACGTCGAATGCCTTCGTTAAATCCATAAAACAGCGTATAATGACATGCGCGTGGCCTTCAATTTTCTTGAAGTTGTCTCAGGGAGAAAATCAAGTCAACGGTTGATCTTCCCTCACGGAAGCCACATTGAGATTCGGAGTAAATTCTATCAGCTAAAACTTTTAGCCGGATCTGTAAGACTTTAGCAAACAATTTGCCTACAACATTCAGAAGGAAGATTCCTCTGTAATTGTTGCAGTCTCCTTTATTCTTAAATAGCGTGATTTATTCTTAATTAGCGTGATGATCTTTGTGTCTCACATCTCTTTTGAAACACAATCCTCTTGTCAGCACTCAAGAAGCATATGGTGAATAGGTTGTAATAATGCTGCTCTACAGCATTTGATAAGCTCAGGTGGAATTCCGTCGTCACAAAGGACCTTCCCATTCGCTAAGCGGTCGGTTACCCTATTGAGCTCATCAAGAGTAGGGGGAGTTTCTAGATATTCATTGGTCGGCATCCGCTCGACATTTTTAAGTACATACGGTAAATCCGTAATGTCCCTAGAGTAGAGAGAGGAGAATTGCTCTACCCATCTTTCCATCTGTTGAGTTTTGCGACAATCGGGTTGCCAGATACAGACTTAATGGGAGCCGTTTTAAGTTTGTTTGGACCAATGGCTCTCTTGATTTCTTTTGAATATTGAGGCTCATTTTAGTCCAATAGTCATTTGCACATCGTCTTGCAGTCTGTTGGAGCTTATTTCTACCGGTTCTTAGAAGTCGTACGTTTTCATCTGTTGGCATACCTTTGAACCTCAAGAATGCTGACCGTTTCTCATCCAACACAGCAGTCTTCTCAGAAGCTTTTGCTTCGAACCATTCGCTCGTTCGAGCTTTCTTCGGACCGAAAGTGAAAAGCGTGACTCGGCATATGAAACTTTTTATCGATTCCCAGTTTTCTGAAACCGAGCTTGTTTTGTTGAACTCTGCTGTGAAGGCCTCCGCAAATCGCGCAGCTAGATTAGGTACCGGCATGCGAGTGACGTCTATCCTTGACTTAGTAGACAATTTGGTGCTGTAAGATCTCCACTGCAAAACTTCCGATTTGCAAAAACCAGCGAATGGTCAGTGTCGCACTCTGCGCTTTGATATTATCTGGTGAAGAGCACGCTTCCTATATTAATGTGCCTAACAAGAATAAAATCAAGCTGATGCCACTGCTCAGAGCGGGGATGTTTCCAAGGGACTTTATGCGGTGGTTTTGTTTAAAAGAAAGTGTTACTGACACAAAGACTGAACTGTGTGCACAGTTCTAATAGGCGTTAACCACTTTCATTGGTTTTACCTACCCTTGAAGCTTACGAGAAAGTTTTGTCAAGACTCGCAATCTACACCAACGATGGCATTGAACTCACGCAATACCACTAGACTGCTTTTATTGACACGTTTTTGATGAATGTTGCGAGATTATGATAAAAGCGCCTTTTTCATCAGTCGTCGCAGAGAGCCTCAGTGCATGAACGTTGACCAACATAATGGTACCAGTCATGCACTTCAGATTTAGAGTCCAAATCCGTGCGCTCTCCTGCCTCTTGGCTCTGCTGTATTCAGTAGGCTGTTTTGCACGGCAAATCCAACTCCACCAGAGCACCTTCCTTTCCAAAAATGTGTGATCACTTTCTGTTAGCATACCAGTGTCTGGTAAGCGCGTCGACTTTCAGCCTTTTTAGCTCATGGTTATTCACAACTGATTTTCTTACGCCTCTGATATTAGAGCTTCAATATCGTGCGTGCATGGATCGGACGTTCCATGGTCACAGTTTTAGAGCTGATCTTTGTCGCTGCTTGTCGGTTAATTCCTAATCCCCATGCATCAAATAAGGATAGCAAAGCGTGGCGAGACGGCGCCTTATTGACTGGGGGCTGCTCATCTTGAGGCGGGCGGTAGCCGTCCAATGAGACCTGAACATATCTCCCACCGTCGGATGCAGCCCCAGGCGCTGAGCTCTACACTAGATGATCCATAGCTTTTAACGGGTACGTGCTGCTTCCCGTGTTCTTATCCATAGAAGCGGAATGGAGTGTCCTCTCCATTTGTGCGTTGAGATGTACGCCAGGGCAGTTCAATATGGAGAACTAGCTGTTGCCCATGCAGCAAATGTGCCCTCTCCACAACACCACTGGAACCAAAATAACAGCTAGGCTGATACTTTTGGACAACGATGCCGTCGCGGGAGTTCACAGGACGAAATTGAATACACTTCAGGCTGCATAACTGGACTGAACCTTTTTCCATGATTGGATGTATCCGCAAGGCAGTGGAGGTTTGAGGTAAGGGTTCTCCTTCCCCTAGTGGACCGCCTTTATGGAATTACGAGCTCCACCTGCCCAAAGCAAGCTGGTTTTGAGCGGCCAGTCAGCCGCCTTCGCCCCTTCTCGTGTCAGTAGAAGCAGTTCTACCAGGTCACACAGGACCACGCGTGCAGACCAGGAGCTGGACTTGGTTGCAGTATGTATAAGAGACGCTGGCCATTAGAGCATTTTGTTATTGGGAGATTATCCCTAGAACCGGCGTGCAATCTTGCGGTACTTTGTACTGTGCTGCTAACATCGTGCTAAATTGACTGGCCACCGGTAGTGAGTTGCATACTGAAACACATCCATTTCTATTTTCCATCTCATATCTGTCTAGACCTGGGCGACCTTACAGTATCTTAGCCTACGTGCAGTCAATGACGGTGCGGCACTTTGTCAGGATCAGGCTTGTGCTTTCTTGCATGCATGCATATCCCCAGAACCGCTCCGACTGTGACAACCTTGGATCCATGTAAGATAGTTATTATGGATGTTCAATCGTGCAGTACTTCTGTGCTATGAGGCTAACTGTGCTAAATTGATTGGCCCCCGGTAGTGAGCTGCATATTTAGCGGCGCTGTCGTTAAATGGACGGCACTGTTCTTATATAAAATTTTGACAACCATACTCCATAATACTGCGCATCTTTTGTCCACTTGTGGTCTTCAACAAGCCTTTTGATCTAATCAGTTACATGGAGTCACTTATCCCGATATTTTTCGAACTACAATGAACGACTGCTCAACCATGAATTCGTTTCCAGAGTCTTTATACACTGTCCAACAGACTTCCTCAGCGTACATTTTTAGCTATAATCACATTTTACTTTTCAGCATCCTATGTTTTTTTGTAAAGCTTGATGCTTTTTATTGCATTTACCTGCTTACACAAACAGGTTCATCAGGTAAAAAAATATTTGCAACAAATTGGTTAGAGTTTCGTTTCTGACGTAAAAGTTTGGTTCAGGTTTCATTTGCATTTACCGCACCAATCACTAATCCTCTTCGTTAAGAACACTTATTTTCCCTCAACAGGTATTCACTTGGAGTGAACTTTGCCCGCCATGCAGTATTCGCGTGGTCATTCTCGGTCAAGACCCATACCATGGCCCGAATCAAGCTCATGGGCTGGCCTTCTCGGTTCAGCGTCCTCAGCCTCCACCCCCAAGCCTCGTCAACATGTACAAAGAAATCGGTTCACAGCTTGATCCCAGTGTGGCATGGCCTCCTAAGCACGGTGATTTGAGTGGGTGGGCTCGACAAGGGGTTCTGCTGCTCAATGCTGTGCTAACCGTGAGAGCATCGTCGCCGAATTCACACAAGGATCAAGGATGGGAAATGCTCACGGATGCGGTGATTCGTCATTTGAATAAAGAACATTCGGTACGCTATTTGGCTTTGCGCATGCTGCATTCCTCTGCTATTTAATCGCGTGAAAGTTGTATTGATAAGTTTGCAGTCAAGACATTCCTTCTGTTGGATTATCAGTAGGAATTTTGTATTTTTATGCGCCGTTCGCTTGGTGGAAATTCGCTAGCATGCTTTGTAGTCGCCCCCTCGAGCATGTCTGAAATGGTAGCCATGTGTTAATCCCGATGCGATTCCATGGGCGTTGCACGAAATTGCAATCGAGTAGTATTTGTGTACTGCACAGGTAAACCATGTTAAATTGATTTGCTAATGATACTGCGCTGCAGATGGAACCATGCTGACGTCATTAAACTCTTCCCCTTATGTCTACCTAAGTTTGCGCACGGATGTGCAATCATGCAGCTAACAACGTGTTAAATTGATTGGTCAGAGGTAGTGAGCTGCATGCTGAAACAGGCTGGAGTCTCACCACCATTTCCTGTTCTTTTTTCTTCCTCATATCTGTCTAGGCCTGGGCAACCTGACAGTATCTTAGCCCACGTGCAGTCCTTTACTGTGCGGCACTTTACCTGGATCAGGCCTGTAATTTCATACATACATATAAAGAAGTTGTAAGCAACGGCAATCATTGTTCCACTTCTTTCGATGAATGTGACACGGACAGGACTTGCTTTTAATGCGGTCTGCATAACCGATACTCTCATCAGTGATTTTGATGGTTCAAAGCTGCTCGGAAACGTATGGCAGCTCGCTCTTCGTGCATTTAGCGCGTATTCACAATTTCTTAAAATTATTCTCGTGATTTTGCACTAATTTACTTGATCCTCGTAACTTCATCTTTGCTTTATTTCCCGTTAGTTTGCCAGTTCAAGTTCAAGCATAATTTGTTTTACTTCAGCCATGATTATGTACCCTTTTGAAATTAGGTCTTTCGTTGATTTTTGGCTGAAGTCAGAATTTATGCTTAGTACGTGGTGTTGGAAAAGCAGGACGAAAGCACACGACCAGCTTTCGTGGTTGTTACTACTCAGCAGGTATGCTTATCCGTGGTCTGACCATCGATCATCGTTCTGACATTGGGCTAAACCCATTTTTCGCAAAGTCGAGGATAAATCCTTATTCGCAACTGGAAATTTAGCTTTCACGCAGGGACTAAGTTAAGTCCCACAACCAATAATAGCGAAAATCGAATCTTACTTCACTGCCGATCCGTAGTATTGTTGTTTTCATTCATAATGTCTGTTGCGTAGCGGGAATGCAATCAGCTGTTAATATTACACGCCATATATGTGTTGTAAAGAAGTAAGCTGCTCACATTTGGCATGCAACGATTGCCAATCGCTCGTCATCGTCTCACCTGCTTTTTCTTTCATTCGTCTTTCACCAAGAATCTGGTGTTCATGTTGTGGGGAGCCCACGCGCAGAAACAAGGTGGCGGAATCGACAGGAAAAAGCACCTGGTACTTCAGGCCCCTCACCCTTCGCCGTTGTCTGCATCACGTGGTTTCTTTGGCTGTGGACACTTTGTGAAAGCCAACGATTATTTGAAGCAGCACGGGCAAAAACCAATTGACTGGACGAATCTAGATTGAACATTTTCATTCAACTTGCC
Organism: Atriophallophorus winterbourni; assembly: GCA_013407085.1. Taxonomy (NCBI): domain Eukaryota; kingdom Metazoa; phylum Platyhelminthes; class Trematoda; order Plagiorchiida; family Microphallidae; genus Atriophallophorus; species Atriophallophorus winterbourni. The sequence goes on along the minus strand of JACCGJ010001901.1, from coordinate 17,692 downwards.
ACATGGGCATCGTTTTTAAACCAGAGTTTTATGCATTTTTATCGAGATTTTATTTTATTAACATTTCAACTTTATCGAGGTTTTTAGTTCGATTTTATTGGGCAATAAATTTTTCGTACCATTCGCTTTTTGCTCCGTTTGACTTTATTTCGGACATTGGCTTAGTGCCCAATGATTTTTCAATCAGTACTTACGTTCTTTCGCGTTGGATGACAGGATGTACCTACCCATGTTGGCCAATACATTTAGCAACAGTCACTCATTCTAGATGACGAGTGTCTTTGTATGATGACTTTCAAAGTGATTTCGTTACTTATCTGCGCCACCAATCCATAGATATGAAGTTCCTTCGCCACGCTTGTTGATATCGTGGATTTGGGAGATATTTCGTGGCCGCATGTGCTCTAGCCTCCTTACAACGACAAAACTCGACGTTTTCCGTGATAATTTTCCAAGAAACTAGCAAACCATAATAAAAAACGACAGAAATTGGAAGGAAACTGAGTTCACTTTTTTTCCGAAATATGTCGCCTCAGTCATTTAAATCAGTTTTGGCCTGCTGTTGCATTTAATCCATCTGAGCGCAACCCCTTTTGCTAAGGTCGTATAGACAACATTCAAGAATGTTCTACTCAGTCAAACCAGAACAGCGAAATCCAATCCATAGACTGATTTGTGTATTTTTATTGATGCAACCGTTGCTATATAATACCTATATAAATTAAAAAGATTACAAAACGCAAAGTTTATATATAGGCTTTAAGCGCCTTGTTTGAGTGGCATAGTTTGGCCACTAAAGAAAACAATATCAGCGTGACCCCATCCTCGTAGCTTTCATGACCAAAACATGTCAAACCTTTCGAGCGGATACTTTTAGAAAGATTGAATCTGAGCTATATCGTGCAGACTGTGTAGCATCCAAAATTTCCTGCCTCGCTGGACTCAACCACAACCACTTTCTTATTAGTCGACATTTACCTTACTTGGCCCCATATATAGAATTCTTATGCAGCCCAATTTACCTGATGTTGCTTTCTGTACATAAACAATTCATATAAGGCAAGTGGTCAGTCAACATGATTTCGGTGAATGTATGTATGAAATAAGCATAAGCCTGATGTAAGCAGTACCACAGTCAGAGGCTCCATGCGGGGTAAGTCGTCGTTCACAGCAAAAAACCTCAATGTAATGAACAATGAATTGTTTGCATACACCCCGCACTTGCAACGGGTTTCCGGCTGTTTGCCGTCACCATATGGAGACTGTTGTGTGACTTGAACCGGTATAAAAGCTCTCAATATGGTTATAACCTTAAGACGAAAATAATGGAAAGAAATTTGTATACACTAGCTTAGAGCTGTTTAGGTAATGTTTCGCTTCTGACACAAGCTTCTTCAGATCCAGGATAAAGAGGGAATAGGACTAAGCGTGACACCCACTACTTCTGTTTTGACCTCACCGCTAAGCAGCCTATTATAGGCCTAGAAGGTCTGAAGTCACGTAGGCATGGCCAGGATCAGTAGTCAATTTGCCTAATACGAAGTGTATTCACATCAATCTGATACAAGTGAATACGGTAAAGCTCAGTTGGCACTCGGTCACATGGCTAAAAGCGCACAACTAATAAGATCAAATTTGAAAAGTCAAATCGCTTAAAAGATAGGCATTGGCTAATTTAAGCTCGTATCAGTGATAGGCGCCTGATTGGAGATTTCTGCCCAATCCACCTTATCGACTGCAAGTCGATCTGGCTCAGCAAATGTAGACTGTTTAAATATTAAACTTCGTAGGTACAATGAACAACGGTGTAAAACACAGATAGAGGGTATTCTATCACGTCTATATGAATGCACATAGTTATTTTAAATTGGTAGTTCGGCGCTATGTAACGCTGTATTTCGATGAATTAGTGTCTTAATATCTGGTCTTGCCTGTCAGATGTCGTTAAATATTAAGTTTAAGTGTCAAAAATTGAATATTAGTGAATTAATGTCGTTTTTGTCCAACATATTTATTTCATCTTACATTCAAATTACGGCATTGTCAATCCTTGCAATCATTTCTCTGATTTACTGTCTTCTATCCACCGATCAACTAGATTCTTGATATCTTCTTCAAAAGAATTATTTAATTTTTGACAGAGAAACAAATTAATAAAAATGCTAACATTTCGACTCTTGGATCACCACGATTTGATCTGCGATCAAAGAAATCAGCTATTTACCGTATGCACATTTTTGCATACCAGGAATCACCGAGAAGCATGTGTGCACTGAATTAGGACGGGCGATGAAAATTGGTTCTTTACAAGAATACCTAATGCAAAATGCAATGGTTAGACTGAAGCCAGTCCACAGCCTGTTCCTAAATAAGGACTCCGCACAAATAAGGTTATACTTTTTTATGGTGAGACATTAGAAGACGGATTTATTCTGAATTACTGGAGCCTAACCAAACAATCACAGCAGTAAAATATTGTTCCCAGCTGGATGATCTAAGAACTGCTCGATCAAAAATTCAGCCAGCATTACTCAATAGGAAGGGTGTAGTCCTACAGCATGATAACACGAGACCGCGCATAGAAATGTTCACTCGAGTCATCCGTTTCAACGGGGAAGTTATGCCTCATCCGCCTTATTCACCTGGTATTGCTCCATCGACTACCGTCTTTTCCGAGCGTTGCAGAATCACTTGAGAAATTAAACTTTAAAAAATGGCGACCAACTAAAACTGACATGAATTTAATTTTCTCTCAAAATCAAAGAATTTTTTGAAGAAGGCATCAAGAAGCTAGTTGATTGTTGGACAGATGTCATAGAAAATGAAGAAAATTATTGTAAAGATTGAAAATGCCCTATTGCTAATGTTTCAGATAAAATAAATGTGTTGAACAAAAAACGACATTATTTCATTAATATTCAATGTTAGGAAGCTAATTACTATATCTGACAGGTAAAGCAAGATATTAAGACACTGATTCCTCAAAAAATCTAGAACAATGTACAACTTATGAGGCTGCAGCGATG
>JACCGJ010001901.1:0-13666 GCA_013407085.1 Atriophallophorus winterbourni | reverse complement strand
TTCTATAAAATTGACCACTGCCTTACTTTTCATTGCTTACTTTATACCAACCGCCTAATAACCTTTCACTTAATGCATGCGTTTAGTTTGCAACCGAGATTACATCTGAGGATAGTCTAGTGCAGAACAAAATATAGGCTGAGGTATATATTACAAATTAACCTTCTGTACAATCGGTTGGCATGGAGCTAGGATGCGCGATAAAAAGATCGTCGAGCAACCGTGTGACGTTTTCTCCACACTCTGGACAACTTTCGTGATCCACGAAGTTCACGGAACCAGGTAGCAGCTGTTCGAAAACATTAACTTTCAATCTCTTGTAAATAGACGCCAATGTTTCCGAGGATGGCTTGTCAGCATCTGATAGCTGGTTTAGCTATTGTGAAAATTGAAAAAATCATGTAACGAGTATTAAAGGAGCAATAAAATATAGAACAAAAACAGCACAACTTTCAACAAAATTTTAAAAACGGCAGACGCAAGTTCTTACATAAATTTCAACATCTTGTTCAAACGAAGGAATTCGAGGTACAGGGAATACTTAGAACCAAGGAGTAATGGTTTTAGCCGAATGTACACAAGGATACAAGGACCATGTTAACCAATATGCAAGACCGATTATATGTGTATCACTAGCTACAGTTAGAATATCCTCTATCCCCATCACGACAGTAAGCAACGGACGAAAGTTTATGGAAACAGTGGTTATTGCTTGGATCGAAGCAGCATCCACTGTAGTTGATGGTGTCGCGGTGTTAATCAAAGCAGGGTTATCGCAAGGCAATTTGATGGCACTTCATTACAGACACCAGGTTTGAGAATGATACAGTCACCGATGAGCGATACCAACGCAACGTCACCTATGCTGACGCTGAATTGGAAAACTAACGGTATGGTATGGTATGAAAGTACAAGCCTGATCCAGGCCAAGTGCCGTACAGTCAGAGACGGCACGTGGACTAAGATACTGTCAGGTTGCCCTAACTAGCGGTAGCGTGTGCTATCGACCTGAGAAAATTACTGCGAGTGAGTTTTGTTAAAATGCAAGAAAACTAAACACAAAGCAAAGACATACGTACAGTAATGATGCTTGCTGGAAGTCAACTCGTTACGGTGATATTGTGGCTACTTATTATATAAACGAAAGTTGTCAATCCTGCAGAAGATTGAGACGAGTAAAAAGCTGATATAATAAATAATCTTTAGATCTCTTGCTTGAAAATTACAAAACATATGGACTGCTAAAGAGGGTTGTTCAAGCGACATCTTTAAAGCATCCCGTAACACAGGTATAAAACGTGCCGATTGCATAAAAATGTATGGTATCGTTCTTATGAAAGAAACCATAAACCACGAGTGTTGTAGTGTCGCATATACAGAGTTTTGCGAGCTGGAAAACGGTAACTCAGCCTAGATGTAAACAAATGGTGAATAACGGTAAGAAAGCAGCATTATCAAGCCAGCAACTCATAACTAGAAAAATCAGCGTACTGTGCAACTGCCCGCCCGTGTAAGGCTGATCAACTTGCAGAGTAAAAAAATTTCAATCAAAATTACTGTCACTGAAAAGGAGAATTAGTCTTCTTTCCTCCACAACCTACTTATGTTGCAAAAAAACATTAATAAAACCACCGATAAGACGTGTGCGAGAACAGCTTGTTACGATGCAAGGCAGTGAAAGCCGCAAGGAAACTGTCATGCTGATGTCGCTCTACCTGTAAACGAAACCTGATGAAATGCATGTTATATACGAGGTTTAGGCACCTCATCCAAGATTGTTTGTGTTTACTCTTCTATATATTCAGTAGCTGTTTAGGTTTCGCCTTTTCCCGGATTTTAAATATTTTCTCATGTGGTTGTACGGCAGTTAAGCACTTGGTATATGCTACCGGTGTAATACTGTCTCCGTTTTTCGAAGGATAGCCAATAAACTCTGCTTAAACTTTAATTAGTTGAGAACCAAATTAGTTTTAAATTGAGAAATAACATGAATAATGTAACTTGAAGTCAATGCATGAAAAACCATAAAACTCTGTGTATTGTGGTTAATTTTACTTTCATTTGTCATCGAACAGGTAATCCAACTGTGGAGCCGAACGGCTCTCATGTAATTGGCGCATTGAATTACCGGGTCTGGCTGAATTGCAACCGGAACAAAACCTTTTAGACCATGCAGTATAATGAACCCAACGCGCAAAAATACACGCATGAATATCTTTGTTCCGGTGTAGTTATTTTTATGGTTCGCGATATCTTGGACACGTGGTCTGGCCAGTGAACAGAAGTAAACAATAAATGTGTTAAAGAACGACACGCTCGTGGGTACTAACGCTTTTAATACCATAAATGTGGAGTTGGAACTAAATAGAATTAGTGAGCGCAAGGAATGAACCGTGTCTCGAGTACAAAGAGCAAGATTTGTCTAGGCTTAGGCAACCTGGCAGTATCTTCGCCCATGAGCAGTCAATCACTGTGCGGCACTTTACCTGGATTAAACTGGTTCGAAGTATTCACATAAAATTCTCACCTTGGGTATTTCCACAGAAATTCGATGTAGCCATTGAATTAAATAATCGAATCCCGTTAGCTCTGTGAAATCGAAATCAATCAATTGCTGAAAGAGTACATCACAAGAAGTTGGAGAAGAAGAAATATCAGTCGTATCAAAACTGCATAGGCATTGCAAAATTATACATGCAACAATGCCTCTGATTTCTATATCCAGTTTTTGCACATGAGGAATCGCTCTGAGGCATTGCAGAAAACTGTCGAACTGATCTGCTGTGCAAAACTTTAACGAACAATCTTGAAGTTTTGAAATAGGCTGTATGCAGGCGCGTAACAAGTAAACTATATCCTCGATTCTCTCTTCACGTGACAGCGAACGAAGCAAGGAAAGACAGCATGTAAATCCAAACTGACTTAATAAACATGGATCAAGACATGAAATTTGATTCATTATTCCGGAAAGTGTCCGACAGATGAGAACAAACATCTCTTGATTTTCGCACTCCTCAAGCAGCGTCAGTAAGTCCTCCAGTGCTCCCGAAACAATAGCTGTTTGGTTTTTAGACGATAAAGCAGAGCACAATAATTCATACACCAGGAGAGCCTGACGTGTCGCCGACAGAGATGCAGGTGATGAATCCAATGTGCGTGAACATACAAAGGCCTTCAAATTGGATATCCATTTTGCAATAAAATCGGAGTCGAGCTGGTCGCAAACGAGTAAAGGAACGATCTTCAATAAGACGTGGCAATCAAAATGAAAAACCTTATCATCTACTCGATCAATCCGAAAGGCATGATGCAAAATCTGGTCTAACAAAATTGCCGCCCGCTCGAAAGTTAGTGTGTGTTTTGGAACACAAGGCAAAGGATTCACGAGTGGAACAAGTGACGAAGGTTGATCGATGTGTTGTAAAATGTAATCCGACCAAGACTGTAAGACAAAAGTCCATAAGGTACCAGTAGCGTAGGCATGGTGACGAAGGTACAGGCCAATTACTCGGGAACATATTAATGGAAAATTCGGATGGGTTTCGAGCAAAGATTTCCCCCTCACGGGATCGAAATCGCAGAACTGGATAAGTTGTATACAAGTGAAATAAATCACATTTGCGAATGCAGTTGAATCATCTATCAGGGAAATCGGCAGTGACGAGTCTAGAACAATGCAAACGTTAGTTACATTCAATTTTCGTGACATATCATGCAAGTGGTGTAAGAATGATTGACCGATTTGTGTAAAGTGCGATAACTCATTCCAAACGATTTTCAGCACGCTGTTTTTAGAAGAGTAGCCATCCTGAATTGAGTTGTACAAAGCCAATGAAACAAGAAGGTCCAACAGAACTCGTCGATGAAAAATGTTGACAGTTGTGGAAAGATGATGAAACAACGAACAAACCTCAGGAGTAAAAATCGAGCTTAGAACATTTAGTTCACATATATTTAGACAGTTTTTAAGATAAACATCGACGGATTCCAGAAAAGAAGATAATAATTCTAAATCCCGATTAGCGCATGCACTGGATAACAAAGCAGACACACTAGCAGTCAAAGCGGGATGTAATTGATCGGAAAGTTTCAGAAAGACAGAAAAGGCCATCTTTGGTAGCTTTTCATGGGCATCAATCAAATCGGAAGGATTCTCAAAATATTTTTGAAGAATAGGTCCCCAGTGCGACACCGTTTTACTGCAAACGTCTTTATGATAATCATTATGACAAAGAATTGTGGTGCATAATCTGTTCAGAAGAGTATCATCTATCGTTTCAGCGAACTCCAGATCAGGCTTGAAAAGTTCCAATAATTTCATTGTTTTGAGTTATGGGACTTGTAGTGAACTGGAAAATAATGAAAAGGCAAACAATAAAAGTAATTCATATTCTACCAGCGGATAAACGTGCCAAGAAAAGTCTGGAACATTCGCAGGCTAATGACCACAAAGAAGCGCCGAATGGTTGCCAGCTATCTAGTAACCCTACCTATTATCCGGAAAGTATAAACCTTGGACTTCAAAAAGTTCTTCACCAGAATTCCTAGATTTCTTTCAGCTGTCATCGCTCTGATGGGCTTACTCACAAAAAGGTATTCCGGGGCCCAGGCGCATGAAGACTGATTTGTCTACCTTTAAAGGCAACGACCAGCGATCAAATTATCTATATCATGTGGCCATCACGGTAACTGACAGATGTCTACAATTTCAGACCGTCCGTGAATAATTGTGCGGATGTGCGATCGTGCAATACTTCTGTACTGCACAGCTAACAAAGTGGTAAACTAATGTGTTACTGGTACTGAGTTGCATGCGGATACACGCTAGAGTCTCACTACATTCTAGGTTTAGCTTCTCATGTGTCTTATGTATCATTTTTTCGTAATTTTGTGGATAAATTAATTCAACTGCTGAAAACTCGTGCACACGAATAAAGTCATTTCCGTTTTCTTCTACGCCTAGGCTACCTGATAGTAAGTTAGCCCACGTGCAGTCTACAAATGTGCGGAATTTTAGCAGAACCGAACGTGTGATTTCATACATACATACATACATGCATACATACATTATAGGCAATAGAAGACAACCGCGCCCTGAATGTCATTTACAAAGACGCAGGCCGAGGACAGATAACTGGTACAGCAGAGCTATCACTGATGACGATAAAGCGCCATTTACCTCCACAGGGTTAGGCTGCCCGGAGATAAATGCTTTTATCTAATTTAGAAAACAATCTCTAAAACCTGGGCCACACAATTGAATGAGTAGTCGTTGGTGTGGCGCCCGGTCGAACGCATTACTGAAATCTACAAAAACTAAATCGAATGGTCAACCAGAGTTACACAAAACACACCAGCTTTCAGGAGCTATGAGCAAGTTACACATGAGCGGTGTTTGGTAAATCCATGTCGTTGTGAACACGAACGATCAAACTCTGTGAGGAAGCCTTCAATTTTACTCATGAGCAACTACTGTAGGATTATTCCGATTATAGAAGTCCATGTGAGTGTGTAAAAGTAACGCTTTTCATCCACGCGTTGAGAAAGAAACAGCCGCATCGATAACTGACCAGATATTTTTTCCGGATTGCCAACCAACAATCTCCGGCATTAGGTAATTGATCAAAAGACAAAGACAAGTGACGTGGTTACAGCACGTAGCCAGTCTGCCCTTTTATTCCAGAGATTCCTTTTAGGAATGGTGTATGGTGCGTGGCCGCGGTTACGTTTCCATAGAAAACGCAAGGTGGCATGTCCACTAGAACTGGAGCTTCCGTTTTAGGCTGTGCCAAATCGGACGGCAGTGGGGCCAATACAAAATCAAGTATGGACTCACGCTCATAAGGCCCAACTCTGGTCGGATTGGAGACATGATGAGAAAGATCCACGTCAACCAGTGTCCAATAGGTCTCGTTCAAATGATCCAGAAACATACTCCAGCGAAGCCCAATCAATGCGAGGAGCGTTAAAATCTCACACAATCAAACAGTTCGTAGGTCTAATGTAATTACAGATCTGTAATACCAGTGTATCTGACTGTGTATTCGGCGAATGATGTAAGATATATGTTGGCCTCCTTTGGTCGATGCCGACCATGGATGTACATCACAATCGCATTTTCACGTTCCAAGCTTTTAAAATGACTAAACAGTCCCATTCGGGAGGAACAATCTCTCCCACAGTGCGCGCAGCGATAGGCAGTACTCCATCGATCAGTGTCAGTATCAGGACAAAGGCGTAATCTTCGTTCAGAAACCAAGAGCGGTATCTGCTCCTCCCCAGCTTGCAGATGACACTTTACACAATGGATCCAATGTGAGCGGTCAAAAGCAAGTTCTTCCCAGCTCGCGGGATCAACGTCAAGAACTTTCAGATCTGCGGAGTCCCTCACGCTACTAGAACAGCGCGGTGCCATACCGAGTGGTTTAGAGTATGAGGACGATCGGAAGTGTCTTAGACTCCTAATCAAAGATAGTCTGAGATGTGACCGTGAGACTTGGTGGAAAGAACGCGCCTCGGAGATGAAAAGAGCGTCAGCCATGAGCAACATGAGGAGACTTTACCAATTGATTCGTGTCTGTGGCCCTAAGCCGCAAGGTCTGAGTGAAACCATCCTCGAGGATGATGTCTCGCGCACAACGAGCCTTCACAGACGTTTAGAAAGATGGAGAGAATATTTCTCTCAGCAGTTTAATCAGCACCGTCCCTCAGACACCGCCGACATCCCTCAATCCACTTTGCAGTGGTCCGTGTCGCTAGCCCCGCCCAGTGTCGAAGAAATACGAAGAAAGATCCAACTACTAAAGCGACACAAGGCGCCGGGCCCCGACGAGCTCCACCCGGTATTCTTCAAGGAAGGAGGCGAGGCAGTCGTAGCAGAATTGCGCGAGCTGTTCTCAAAGGTTTGGGTGGATGAGAGGGTACCTGCCTCCTGGGGTGAATCGCTAGTAATACCAGTCCATAAAAAGGAGCGCGGAACGAATGCTGCAACTATCGGTAGATTGTTGCGCATGATAAAACGTGATCAGAATCTACACTGGTAATCATGTAAGATTTGCAGTTTTTGACACTACCTCGCCACCTGTAACTCATCGCGCTATGGTCAAGCTGTGCCCAAGGACGTTGTGATGGAGAGCACGAAGTAGCTAAATGGCGCATGAAATGTCGTAAATTTGTGGAGGTAAGGAAGAGGCAATGTTCTTCAGAGGGGGACAACAATCTCTCTTCATTGTCTGTTTGGTCGTCTGACACCCCAAACTTCCCTGTACGGAAACGAGCAGACTGCGCTATACATCCAACTCGGGCAGTTTGTATGTGCGTACGCCGTCTCCCGTCGTTGTGTTTGTTCACTCTGATGTAACCCTGGAATTTCGAAGCGCACAGTCTGCTATCAACCTGTATCCAGACTAGAGGGGAGGTTTACGCTTTTTGGCTGAGAATAATTCCAAAATCATCTAGGCTGGCAGAGGAAGCAAAGGGAACACTAACACACGAAAGTAAAACTTACAGCAAGGAGGCACAGGAGAACTCCATTGAAATACCGAAGCAATGTCAAGAAGACGGGTTTTCCATAAACAACATATGTCGATACCTAGTGTCCCTATAGTGAGGGCTTATCCAGTTATTCTGGTTGTTGTATGAAAGCACAAGCCTGGTCCAGGCAAAGTGCCGCACAGTCAGAGACTGCACGTAGGCGATATTACTGTCAGGTTGCCCAGGGGGGAAATAGAAATGGCGAACATGGCCCGCTATAAGGCCTATTTGCCTCCGTTTTCTCTCATCATGTAGTCTTTTATCACGCTTTGTGCGACCCTCTGTACACACCACCTAGTAATTTCTTACAAGCTATCAGCTTTTATTACCACAATAAAACTATTGACTATCAAGGATGCTCACGCCAAAGCAACCGTCCGCAAGTCTGTTATGCACTGGAGTACGTGGTGGGAATGTGTCTTGGACTGACAATTCTCCCTATAACCAACGAAGAGTTAATGATTGAACAACTTTCGTCTAACCCTCCCTTGTCTAGGCCTGGGCAACCTGACAGTATCTTAGCCCACGTGCAGTTTCTGACTATGCGGCACTTTGCCTGGATCAGGCTTGTGCTTTCATACCATAATACCCTCCCTTGGGCAACAGCGATCATGTTGTCTTGACATTCACCTTTGTCTCTTTCATGGATTACTTCAACGAACCCTGTCCTAAGAGCCGCTGGATTACTGATCTAGGCTTGTTCCACCAACTCGTCGTAGCCAATTCATGGGATTTCTTAATGATTGACCAGATCGATTTGGCATGGACCACGTTTTTAACTCAGTGGCACGCGCTGCTACGTCTTGCGAGCCACGAAAAGCCCATCCGTCGGAAGAACCCCAGGTCATTCCTTCGCAGCCGAACACGCAAAGCCATAGCACAGCGAAACGCGGCGTGGCGGTGTTACCAGACAGGACGAAATAGAACTGACGGGGACATTTATAAGTCATTGCGCAATCGTTGCACATCTCTCAGCCGCCAGGACAAATGCCAGTATGAAATGCACATCTGTAACAAGTTCTTGGATAAACCAAAAAGCTTGTTCCAATTTGTGAATCAAAGACGGGTAGTTAAAGTCGGAATTCCATCCCTAGTCAGCGCAAACGGTCTCACCTCAACAGCCTCGGAAGCTGCAAACCTGTTGTCTGAACACTACGCCCCAATTTTCAACCCTATTTATTCTACAAACTCCTCCCATTTTTCTTCTCCCTCACATGACGTACAGGAAATGCCGGAAATAATGTTTAACCCTGATGCGGTCCACAAGAAGATTTCATGTCTACGGCAATACTCTTCACCAGGACTCGACGGTTGTTGCAGGGTACGGACATTGAACGATGCAAGCCTAATAGGGGCACGCGGTCGGAGGAGCGCGTTGGAAATCGACACCTGTCTTTGAACAGCTGGCTGCGACGGCATCCATCCATCCTTGTTGGTCTGAAGTGCAGCAGAGAGAAAATTGGATGACGCATGCGGGCGGAGCGGATTCTAAACAGTAGCCTTCGAAGGTACCGTTCATAGTGAGTGTATACGACATTGTCATCATTGGTGAACGTAGGCGAGATACTACTCGGTTGCCTACACCGAAGTATGGGAGATTTCGTGTAGGGAGTCCAACCCCGAGCATATCGCGCATTGGCTTTCCCACAGGGCATTAGGGAGATTGGTTCGCACCTATCCGTGGCAGGTGACCGAAGAAGCGGTTCGTACGTCCTATTCCGGAAACATCCAGTTCGGAGCCAGATAACCCCGTTGTCTGGTTGGTGACTGCTGTTTTCGCTTGTGTACCATACAATGTCCGCATTGACTTTCTATGCGGAGAGTCACATCCGCCGCGTCAGTTTATCATTGGATTTATGTGACTTTTATAGGGAGAACACTTGCCAGGCGCAAATCACCACATTCTCAGACACCACCGGCGAACCTTTCGCTGATCTCGAGGAACCGAGTCCGTTCAGCTGGCACCAACGTGGAGGTATTTCGGCAAGCGGCCTGGAAGTATAGAGCGACAACATCACCCATTCTATTAACCACTCGAGTAAAGCGAGGTCTATATCCAATAAGGGCCAGTTTGGAGTCAACCTGTACCATATAGAGCCAGGCTTTCATCACCACAATGATCGCTGGAGTGTATTGCTTCATCCTTTCAAGAAATTAATTCTTGCTCATGCTCCTTAATTTAAAGTAAATCAAGTTCAAAATCCTGAGCTCTGGCTGTGAGCTCGTGCGCCAACCAAAGAAAACCTTTAATGAACACATTCGAGAATCGTGGTATACACTTCGAAGGATTTTTATATTATCGAGTAAACAGAAGGCAAAACTTATCTGTGAACCTTAATATAATTGGGTTCCGCTGTTTAATTATATTTTTACACAGTAGGACTAATGTGGAACATTCTATTGAGATGCCATATGTTAGTTATAGGCAACGCAAATGTAATGGGTGAGATTGGCTAGTTAGCCACTTACTGCCCTGTGTAAACTGAACTGAACTGAGATGAATGACATGGGAATACGTACTGAATTCGAGCAGCCCGCGACCTTTACCAAATTGTTTATTTTGTTCTGAAATAGGAAGTTGCTTTTAAGAAATGAATACGGATTTCGACGGAAGTATTAATGATCATCCAATCCACTGATAACACTCCATGATTAGAAATAAGTGAAAATGAAGAGAGATAATTGTTGCCTGCTACTCGATATCTTCAAAGAATGTGATTGTGTTTACAACAGTGCAATTCATTTCAGTTTAATTTGCACAGGACAGTAAGTGGCTAACGAGCCAATCGATCGTTTAGATTTCTAACAGTGCTATGCCAGAGAATAGAGTAAACCACTTCAAACAATATCTTTACAAATATCTTCTGGTATGAGTGTAATCTGGAATGCAACAAAAAACTCCCATCACCAATATTTAAGGAGAGACTTAAAGACTGTCCAAAGACGGTTTCTCCTAACTTTGTGAGACGTTATTGTAGTGTTCAGTCTACTACACTATCCTGGTTCATGGGCTATGACCGCATATAATATCACTGACCCAAACCTGGATATCAGCAACTGATCATGTATGTGACACAATTTGTAGCACTTGTTCTGTGGTCAGATGAGATATACCAGGTGCACTCAACCTTGGTCATGGTGCTATCTTTCTAAGGATAGGTCTTCGAACTTTAGAATCGAGCGTTTGTCTGAGCACGCACAACGCCCAACTTAGTTCAGGTCTCATTCGATCTTACGGAAAACAACAGTTGAGAGTGTTTGGTTTTAAAGAAAATAACATGGTTACTCAATAGTTCATGAGAACTTACCCGAGTGAAAATATCCTAAGTGGCTATTGCGACTGCAGAATATATGTTGTTTCATTTTCTCTAGTCTGGTTTGTTTTATGCGCTTTTTGAGATTACTAGCTCTGTTAAGCAACTCGATCATTTTTAGATGAAATGTAGAAGATATGGTTGAAAAATCATTGAAAAAATGAATTGAGACCAGTCTTCTACCGTTAAAAGTGTTGAAAGTCGGTTTTGTCTATGTAACGGCACACTGGCTAGACTTCACTAGCGGATTTTACGTGCATGTTAGAGAAATAGATATAGCTTATGAGTACCACTTAAGAATGAAAGCAATATTTACCTTTCAGTTAAGGCTATGTTCGAAGTGAAGTTAAAAGTGCTATCTTTCCAAGTCGGTCTATCAATAAATAGTTTGATACCTAGTCAATCAAGCGTTTTCATAAGAGTTGTATGACAGTTAATTTGATTACGTTCGTGCCAGGTTAAATTGTGCTTGATGAAGACATCATATATACGCTTATGTTGTGTAGTATATAAAAATCCTTCTATGAAAGCTTCAGTCATTTTGTCTAGATTAGAAAAAGTTGAAGAAAGTGGGTAGTAGATGTAACCCATTAAAAGATCTACCATTGGTAATACTATCCATATGGAATCTTCAAGTTGCAATAAATTCGGAAATGTTGCGCTCTATGTTTCAAATTTTGAATGCATATAAATAAGGCTACCGCCACTTCGCTCCAACGTGCGGTTTTTCTAAATATCTAGCAGTTAGGTAACATAAGTTTGGAGCCAGGTTGATCGTCACGTGTCCAGGATTCACTTATAAGAATAATGTCTGGCTTAGAAGGAAAGTAACATTTTAGTATTGGAATTTTCGGTACAATCGATCTTGCATTTATAAAAAGAAAACGAACAATACTGGAATCACATGAAGAAGGATTTGAAATGTGTTCATTATACAATTTTCCTAATTAAACGTGTGAATGGCAATGGTTAAAGTGCCAATTAGTATGTAATTTAAATTTGTGTAGTGCAGAGGAGTTCGTTCTAAAAATGTTTGTGGAAGCATGGGAATTTTTATGTTTAGCTGAAGGAAAGTATAAGGACTGTGTATAAAATGGGTGTAAATATTGTAAATTAGAGTAAGTGATCATCTATTCGTATAAAAATTGTGGTGATATAGAATGATATCTTAAAAATTGACTCGAGCATGTATTGCTCCGGTGTTGGATTTGTTCTGAACGATTCTGTTTTAACTGATTATGTATCGCCATGTAATTCTCAGTGGAGTAATTTCTTGAACATCGAATACATTCAAGTACATTTTTATTAGGTAGAATAATTCACAATCAGAGCTCGTGTGGCTAATAGAGCACTTCGGCAGTACCGTTTTTTACTTGAGTGATGAGATGCAATATTCTTGGATGAGATACTGGGTTATGTTAAAGTATTAACTGAAGAAGGCGATGATGAAGGTACATTTAAGTCTTGTGTCACTTCATCAAATTATACCGTTTGTCCAATTGTTTGAATATTTGATGGTAAATTTAATAAATACAGTACGCTTATTGAACCTGACTCTCTGTTGTATTGGTGTCAGATCACAATATATTGAAATATGTTGAGGAAACAACGGATGAACCTCAAGAAATGGGATTATATTGTGTAAAGGGAAGTGACTGTTGTTTAGCGATTAGCTTCTGTCTGATTGAATGTGTATTTCACATCTAGTGATTTATGTTCTGATAATTTTTAAAGAATGGAGCTGGAATTCAATCCGTTTGTGAAAGCGTCACCATTAGCATCTTGTTGATTCTGCTGCAAGCTGACAGCTTTGAAATTGCAATTCCTTGCTAAATTACACAGCTTTTGCCTAAACTTGTAGAGATTTTCAGAGTGTGATTGTTCACAATTAGCCAGTAAATGACGTGTAAAGATTCCTGTTTTATGTTGATCGTAAAATGACTGTTAAACAAATATGTCCGTTTGATAATCAACACATCGAGAAATGGGTTTGTGGACAGAGGGAGATAAGAAGTGAATGAGATTTTTCAGTTTAACACGATTGAATCATGTCTAGAGAATTTGCCAACTATAAAACCGGTGTTCGCAAGACTTAGTAGCATCACTAGAATAAGGATCAGTATCAAATCCTTCAGGTCGAAGAAGACGGTCCATTTTATGATTAATTGAATTGTTGTAAGACAGTATAAATGAATGGTTGCGAGGCTTTGATACACTTGAAAATTTTAGAACACAAAGCTGCAAAAGAAAAAAGACCTTTAGGTAAGTCCTTCTAATGGTTATAATGAAATCATGATAACACAACATGACTGATATAAGCCAAGTTCTACGATACAAAATGATTGTATTTGGTAATGACATCAGAATCCTGAAAGACATCTGATCCGTTTATGATTGTTCGACGCTAAAAGAGGACTTAGATCTACTTTGTCAATGGTCCTAACTAAATCAGATGCATTTGAACATACGTAGATGTAAACTGTTACAGCTTGGCCGGCAATACAAGCAAACAAATCAACACGGTCAAGAAAACCTGACAAGGCCCGGCGTTGAAATGGATCGCGTTTTCTGGATTTCAAATGAATTGAAACCGTCTATGCATTGCCAAGATGTCTTTAACAGAACTTGTGGTATCTCGAGAACGCTGATGAGAATATTTGCAGGTACTCTTTCCTAAAACGCTCCCCACATTATGAATACTTACATGCATCTAACGATATTCCACTTCATTCACGATCGAGCACCGTGGCTGCAATAAGACATTTGATTGCTAGACAGTATTTATCACTTACTTACGATGCTAGTTGATGGGAATCACC
>JACCGJ010001900.1:10362-30553 GCA_013407085.1 Atriophallophorus winterbourni | reverse complement strand
CGCTGGGAAAAATGTCTTGTCACCTGCGTAGTTATACCAATTCTTCATGTGAGTTTCATTTCGCCAGAGACAATCTTGCGCGAATAAGCTGCTCGAATCCTCTGGAGCGTGTGTCGCCCATGACGAGTGTGGTTGCACCATTTATTTCTGTGATTTATGCTAATTTGTCCCAAATTAGGAGATTGAAAAAGAACAATCTGCTGGAAAATTGGTCTGTTTCTAGGTGTCTGTTTTTTTGCGTGCAAGTATGTTATACTACGTTTGCGAGTATATATTCATCTACATTTTACTCCAAGTTTTCGGTAATTTCCCACACGTGTGAAACCGTTGGTTATAACATTTTGTGCGTTATGTAGAGAAAGCGTTTTTCCCTTTTCGATTTTTTCGGGCATGATGCGTCCTTGTACACCGAGAATGAGTAAGAGGCAGAGCAATATCCAACGACGTGGTTTTCCTTCAAGAATATATTTTTGAGCCATCATGCGACTGGTTTTCTTGTGACATTTGTGACCGATAGTGGTTCGTCATTGCGAACGAATTATCGTTATAATTACGCGTGCGATATTGTATGGTGTGCGGTCACTTAATCACCAGACATTAAACCTCCAAGTCACTTAATCGTCAGTCCCTTAATCCCCACTTTGATAACTTCTGAAAAATGCAGAATACGTTTAAATGAATTGATTTTAAGAACATCAATCTTTCCATAGTTGAGTATCGCTTAATTGCTCCAGATGTCATGCCATGCAACAAAAAATGAGTGAACTAAGGATGAAAGCAGATTATGAGGCAGACGATGATTTACACCTCATGATTGTGCCGTTGAATGCTGTAGTCGACACATTTGAGATTTTAGTCATATCTATGCCTCAAAGTGAGAGGATGAATGAACTTATTTTGAACATACCTTTGTTCAAGGTCGATGAATTAGAGGTAGAAGAGAAAACTTTGCACAAGTTATATTTCCACCTGAATCCTGGAATAAGTATGAAGACGCAAATTGTGGTGTTGCCCTAACGAATAATGCCTTACAGTCTCTTTTCTTGTCAACATACCACCATGTGGACATTTCTTAACGGTTTGCGAAAGGATTGCCGACAGCATACGGCCTCAGTTCTTCAAGCGATTGCGGGGGTTCATATCAAACAGAAGAAAAAGTATGATGAGATATGCACCAGGACATCTCAAGCAATTCTGCGACACTCAACTTTGGAAAGATTGACGATTTTAAAATCAATTGCATATCTCTCCTGCTAAATAAAAAAATTTAAACGTATTCTGCCTTCTTCAGTAGTTATACTGGGGATTAAGTGACGTGCAGGTTAAATGTCTAGGGATTAATGTCGGCGATTAAGTGTCAGTAAACCATTGAGTTGATGCTATTTCTTTCTTATGTAAAAATCCATGAAAGACTGCCCGCTTGAGGCTGGTATGGCCTATGGGTTCAAAGTTTTTCTTTGCCACATGCCTCACAGAAACTAATCTTACTGTTTCCAGCTAATGATGGTGTGCAGCCCTATACTTTTAGTTTTGGCTACATGGAAAGTATGTCAACAGCCCCAAAGCTGGTTAATTCAATTTATTCTATTGGTTCTCAGCTTTGAGATGCGAGCGATTATCATTACCTAATTCATGATTTAGCTTTGGTGGAACTTGCATTAACTGCTTGCCGTAGCGTCGATTTAAACAACGTAGAAGTGATAAGATGTGGTGTAAAACCATATCGCGAACGCCTACACACGGAGGGTGTCGACAGACATCTCCATCCACGTTGAAAACTGATGTGAATTTAAAATATTCATTTGCGTGCTTTTCCGTCACACCCCACGACCGGCTTAGTGCTGTTTGCACTCATCAGTGGCATACAAGCGCTGCTTGATGTGATTGTAAGTCACCTCATCTTTACTTGAGTTTTCCATTTTTTAATCTCAACCGCGTTAATGAATACACACCTGATCTTGTCTATATTACCAGACACCCCAAGTCTTACTATGGACTGCTTACTTGTAATGTCAAACAGGTGGTTGATGGAATTCTCCCCTTTTCGTGTCCTGACTATTACCTTTGGTCGGACGTTGATTCTGTGTCAGAAGCTTTAACCCAGTGGTTCTTAACCTGGGTTCGGTGAGTCCTTTTTTGGGGTTCGACGGTTTATAATGGATTTTACCCATACACAGAAAACACGTTATTACTTTACGCGCCATAGGACTCACCGGTTTTTCACATGATTTGCACGTGACTTCGGGACAATTCTGCGCCGACGTGACCTCACTCTCTGCTTGACTATTATTGGTTGCAGCTGATCACGCCACATCGCTTGGCCTTGATATCTGTGCTGACTGCTGCAGGCAGCTCGGGTCAATCAGTAGTCAACTTGTGACTGTCCTGGTCGTACGATTGATTTCACTTTCAATACTTCAAACCCTTGATACTAACTATGTCGAGCAAAAAAAAGGAAGTGGTCGGACGAATACGTTCAGTATGGATTCACGTGTATAACGGAACGTGATGGGAGTCAGCGTCCTCAATGTATGATTTGCAATACCAATTTGAGCAATTCTAGTCTGGCACCGGCAAAACTAAGGGAACACTTCCTAAGGTTGCATGGAGAAGGACAATAGAAAAACACAACGCTTGCTGAATTCAAGGTGAAGAGAGCCAGATTCGATGAAAAGGCTACTCTGCCTGTTCTCGGCTTTGTACCCATCGACCAACCGGTCTTAACAGCATCATACGGAGTTGCGTACATGATTGCAAAGCAGGGCAAACCACACACCATTAGTGAAACACTCGTAAAACGAGCTGCGTTGAAGATAGTGGATATTATTCTTGGAAAAGCTGCTGAAAATAAGTTGTCCCAAATTCCTCTTTCAAATGACACCATCAACAGCAGAATAGATGACATGAGCAGAGATATCCTAGCGATTAAAGTCTAACCGATCGCATGCCAATTTCCTTCTGTTGTGAATAGACAGCCGGTTTCAAACATATTCTAATCAATAGCCTGTGTATTTAACGTTATTCGGTACGGTCTGTGTGTTGTGTAGCTTCACTGACTTCGTAAGATATTGAGCCTATTTGATTAGTTGAGGATTCATGTATTGAACAGCCAACTGGATATTAAAACTATAGAAGAAGAAGAAATTGGTTTTATTCATATAAACGAATTTTCAGCAGTTACAAAAATTTCACCAAAATAATTTAAATCAATTTCACCGACGGGTCCCGATATCAATTTGTCGACTGAACGATGTTTCTTTTCCGTCTTGATTGATAATTTCCACATGTGATCCAGTTTATTAACAAAAGTGTCACAACAATTTCCGGTATCTCGTAATTCGGTCAAAATTGCGCGTCGACAATTGACCTCAGTTGATACGAAAAAATGATGAATTTTGCCTACAGCTAACGTTGACATTTAACGGAGAAATTAATTTTATGCACGGTCGATTTGAATGCCCCGTGTGTCAATCATAGAGCATTGCTCACCTTTAATAATGTGATTGGCATCTTTATCAGAAGGCAGCGTTTGGAATTCAGTGAAAATCATTCTTCCATAGCGTTTTATAACCTGTCCGGTACAGACCCCATCTTTCCTGTAATCATCCTGTGGCTGTACAGTGGCCTGACGTTCAGTTGGACTATTCTTAGTTCCGGAACTTGGACACCGGATATCCCGACACTAGTTTTCGGATATTTATCAGAAACTTTGCACGACTGATGTAACGCACTAACCCCATTCTTCTACGTGGTCTCCTTGCTTGTGAGAGGCGTGTGTATTTTCTGCTCCTCGTTTATTCGTTTGCTATTTTTGCTGTCAGATTCCCAACTTTATCACCGCGTGGAACTACTCGGTTAAATATTCAACTTGAAATCAATTTATGTACCCCTCCCTAATAAACAATAAGAGCTAAATCGAGCGACCAACTTTCTTCCATCTTATCACTCTATACCAACTCCACACAAATAGTCCTCGGCTGTATCGATTTTTTCTGATAAAATTACTTTTGATAACCGGTAGAGTGAAACAGCCTGCTGTTCGTGGAACAAGCTTGACCTCGAGAAAAGTGGTGATTGTCAAGGTCAAATGTATTGTCTGCCGGAGCTGCTCAACCATGCCACACTGTGACGAGCTTTGAACTCGCGAGGCGATCTATGATGAAAAGATACTTGCATCTGTACCCCTTGTAAGAGAAAACACGACAATATTTAGCTCTCAAGGTAACAAACAATGCAGTCTAATGATCATGAACTGGAGCTCATCATACAAGCATTTAAATCACTAATAGATCTCTGGCCACGGCTAAGAACTCCTGTAAGTCTCACGAGAAATCGAAAAACTTCAGCTGATGTGCCATCCGGCCGCAAATATTTCACGCAAAACGTGCGAATAAGTTGGTTTCCCGCCTTTCAGAGAATATAAAACTTAGACTGCACGCTTTTACCCAACGACGATTACCAAGTGACCTTATGCTGGCATTTAAAATTTTACCCATCGAAAATCCTTCACTCAAACATTTACTAAAGCCCAAGGACCTTAGTCGAACACGCAAACATTCAAAGATTAGGCATTTCACATTCTCGATTGAATATTCGTAGAAATTTGTCTTGACTGCAGAAATCATAGACTCAGAATCAGGTTTTCGCTTAGAAATTCGATAAATGCATGACGAACCATGCGGTATGCGACCGTTCCCCTTAATTCTCGGAAGATTATTCATTTTTACTCTACATTCACCGTCATCTTTTAATTTTGGTTAAGCTTATCACTTTTTACCATAAAAATTAATGAATTCGGATAGACGGTTTTTATATCGATAACAATTTCATTTGCGCAACACCCTTCGCTGCTAAATGGTTAAATTTTTATTGATTAGTGTTGGTGTGAAGTTTGAAGTTCTTTATAAGAAAATCTTTCGTCACGGATGCACGGTTCTGAAACAATCGCTTCCTCCTAGTCGAATCTACATAAGAAATTTCTAAATGTATTTTATTTATCGGAGACAGATTCTTCTGAAAATGCTTTGATGTAGTCGGGTGTGGAAATTTGCTCGTAGTAGTAACACACAGGAACAGTACACTCAAAACTCCGTACTATGCCACCTCGTTACTATGCCACTCTCGCTATTGTGCCACTTTTGCTCGGTCCCGACAAAATTCAATACAAAATAAATTTACTATGCCACTCCCTACTCTCGTTACTATGCCACTATTCTGTGACTATTTAAAAGTGCATTTTTGTGCATTTTACGCATATAGTCAGCCGGTTTCAAGGTCAAACACGCGATTTTTCTCCCTGACGCCAGCTACAACAAGTCTATTCCTACTCTTGCTTCAAGTGTCGATAGATAGACCCACGAAAGCGCGCGCACAAACAGACACTCACAACAGTGACATCGTTATTTTTCAAAATATTTAGTCCATAATGTCAGCTCAGAAACGCAAGCGAACCGACTTTACGCTGAAGGAGAATCTCGAGATCATCGATGCTGCGAAGAAGAAGCCGAATCAGTCCAAGTTGGCGAGGAAGATTAGCAAGAAATGGGACGTCGAAGGTAAGAGAACCACCGTGAAGGGCATTCTCAGCAAGAAGGATGCAATTGAAGCTGCAATCAAAGCTGGAGTTCCATCTAAGCGCATAAAGCTGACGCAGCCTCAAGAGCCGAAACTTGAGGAGGGAGTGCTGATGTGGCTGAACAAGACCATGGCTTTCAGGGGAGAACGGTGTACTGGAGGAACGAAAAGCAAGCATAGGAATTACTCTTCTGTTGTGCAAACAGAGCTCCAGCGAAAGTTTCCCCTTTTGATGATTCGGCAGTTCCAAAACCCCGTGTTGCAAGAAGTAGAATATTCCCAGTTCAATGATACAAGGCGAACTCGAAGGTGTGGATGACGGCGGAGATTTTCGAGATGTTGCGTGCGTGGGACGGACGACTCGGCCAGCAGGGACGCAGAGTTCTGGTCTGTCTCGATAACTTCGCTGGCCACCCTCCCGAGCTCCAGCTGAACAACATCCAACAGGTCTTCTTCCCACCCAACACGACAGCCAATTCACAACCAATGGATCAGGGAATAATAGAGAACTTCAAGCGCCACTACAAGAAGCTGTTGCTATGCCGCCGGCTAGAGACCATGGACGATCGCGGAAAGGAGTTCAAGTTCACGTTGCTCGATGCTCTACACGTCGCCCGGTATGCTTGGGAGCAGGTCAGCAAGTCGACAATCAGGAACTGTTTCGAGAAAGCCAAGTTTATCGAAGAAGAAATCCTAACTGAGCCTCAGGATGCGGAGCTGCTCGAGATCTGGAGAGCTCTGCCTGCCGAGGAAAAGATGCACGATAACGAACAGATCAAGCTGCCTGACTTTCTCGAAGCCGACGAACGCCTCGTGACTGGCGAGTCATTCATGCTGGAGGAGATGCTGTACAACGAGGAGCCGGTGGAAAGCGAAGACGAAGTGAACGTCGAGGAGGAAATCGTTTTGTTCGAGGAAGCCCAGCGTGCTTGGATCACTGCCCGAAAGTTCATGCAGCAGACAAGCGGGAAGCCCGGTGTGATGCAAGCGTAGCAGACAAACGGGAAGCCCGGTGTGATGCAAGCGTGTGATCGGCTAGACAACGAAATGAACGAGATCCGACGAAAGGAGATACGTCAGCCGATGATTTTTGAGAGCTTTGGACTGATCGATTGAGCAAATAAATGATGGATTTGAGAAAATAAAGACTTTCTACAAACCCTCGTTACTATGCCACTCTCGCTACTATACCTCTCTTGCTCGGTCCCGACGTGTGGCATAGTACCAAGATTTGATAGTATTACCAAATATGATATGATATCTGGAGTCTGCTTAAACGGAGATTCAAGAATTGCTCGTCCGAAACCATAATGCATACCCGGAAAGGATATCGTATGTCACAGTGATTCGATATTTGTCAGTTTCGCTTTCATTCACTAGGGTCGACTGGCATTGAGCTTACAAGTTGTCCATAAGGCGAAGAAAATTCATGCGAATGAGAATTTTTGTGTACGATTTGTATTCACCAATATCCATCACCAATACGCATTCTGCACTCATCCGCTATCTGCACGTAACTTTACAAAATTTACTGATGATGAACTTCACAAGTATTTAGATGTTACTATGCTAGAAAAACCTAAACTACTGAACTGGAGTGATTCCTTTCGATTAGAAACGTGGAATAATTACATTTATTTATAAACGAGAAAATTTGCTACAATGTTTCTATTTGTCGACCCGTTACTCTGTTACCTGTGATTACAATACTACTTGATGGCCTCATTGATGACAACCGAATGATACATTTCGAAAATAATCTGTTACTTTCGAGAAAACAGCATGGATTTTGACGGAATTACTCTAATTTACTGATAACGCTGGATGATTGGATGCAAGCGGTAGATAAAGCACATCTAATTCATGCCTCCTACCTCCATATCTCCAAAGCATTCGATCGTGTTAACCACGGCCTACTATTACAAAACCTGGGTAGGCTTGGTATCACCGAAAATTGTTGAATTGGCTAAAAGACTACCTCACAAACCGTGTTGATGATGCATTATCAAAACCAATCGCTAAAACTAACAGAGTTCCCCAATGTTCCGTCCTTGGTTCGATTCGCTTTCTGGTTTACGTTTAGGAAGTGCCGGTACTTGCTCGCTGTACAACGATTATACCCTGAGTGTACCCCATTCCCACCTTAATTGTAGAAGGTATTTTTTTCTGTTCCGTTTCTATCGTTGCTCACTCTACTAACTTGCATAAGTTTAAAACGAAATTAGACCAGAACCAAAACATTCATTTGCATGCATTTCCATCATACACACCCCACGACCGGTTTCGTGCTGTTTGCACTCATCGGGTAGGGACAGTGAGATCAGGATCCGAATGCGCTACTTATATACTGTTTAATCTAAATTCTTAGCCTGTTTTTATACGCCTACATTTTATTAATAATGAACCAACGGTTATTTTCAAGCTTGATGCCTTTTTGATCATTAAAAACATTGAATTTCCTCGAACTTAGAGCTATACTCACTAAAGTTCCCAGGCTTTCCATGTACGCATTTCATTTGTGCCCGCCCGAACGAAAAACCTAAACAGACTTATCAAATTTCGTTCAAAGTAATTCAAAGTTTTAATGGTCCGAAAAGCAAATACTTTACAGTAACCACAGATTAAAAATATAGGGAATGCATAAAAACAAAACAAATGTTTTATCAATATGGAAAGTCAGCACGCGTATTCAGGTGCGAGGTTGGGTTTAGTCAACATATACTTGTCAAGTTCAGGCTTGATGCGCAAATAATGTGTGGGCAGAGAGTTCCATATAAAACAAACTCGAACAGCAAAGAAAAACCGTTGACAATTTGATCTAGAGTGTGGAATAATTAACTTGTAGCCCTACGATCTGCTATCACGTGCTTCTTGCCGATGAAAAAGGTGTTCAAGTGAGTAATTCAAGGTTTTTAATGGTCTAAAAAGCAACAAGCTTAACAACAACCATAGGATGGTAAAAATTGAAATTTAAGTGTATAAACAATATTAGATCATAGATTATACAGTATATAAGTGTTCTGGAAACGAATAATGCAATAAAAATTCGTCTAATTTCGTTTTAATGTCATGCAAGCTAGTGGCGTGAGCAACGGTTGAAGGTAAACTGTGCCAAGTAAAACCAGGACAAGGACAGCTGTAAAATACCTTCTACAGTTCAAGCGGGAATGGGGTACGACCAGCACATATTCATGGGTCCGATAATTCCTCGTATCCCTTCGCGTGAATAAATCCTGTAAGGGATGGTTCGGGGTATGGAATGTTTTGTAAAGTAATATAAGGTCTCCTCTGATTCGTCGATAGGGAAAATCGAACAGATTCAGTTGAGCTATCCTTTCTTTATATGGATTGGTTCGGATGCTGAGAACTCGTTTCGTTGAGCGGTGATAGATTCGCTGCATAAGTTCCACATCCCTGTTGAGCCACGGAGACCATGACTGCACACCGTATTCCATGACTGGTCTCAAGTATGTATTCATTGATCCGTGGGAAGATCTTGGGCGAAAAATTCCCAAATACACGGTTGAGTAGATCGAACGTGTTGCTTTTTTAATAGTTCATGTAGTTTGAAGTGATGTTTTTAAACATGGGTGCATTATCCAGACACGCCAAACTTTTCTTCACGGCAATTTCAAGTGGACTATGCGACCGTGTATATGTGAACGCTACTTCTTTTCCCCACATTCATGAACCGGTAATTTGTTGAAGTTAAACGTGCGTTGTTATGTTAACGACCGCTGTTGAAAGCGTATCAAGAGATCCTTTTGTAATAGCAGACAGTATTCCGGACTACGAATGCTGCGCCAAATCTTTATGCCGTCCGCAAATAACGAAATGTTACATCGAACAATTTCCGGTATTTCATTGACATAAACCAGAAAGAGGATCGGACCAAGGACTGAGCCTTGGGGAACTCTGCTAGTTGCTGCAATTAGTTTGGATAATGCACCATCAACACGTACCTGTTAGTGCGATTCGTTAGGTAGTCATTTAGCCAATTCAGCAACTTTCCAGTGATACCAAGCCTTTCAAGCTTCTGCAGTAGTAGAGAATGGTCAACACGATCGAATGCTTTTGAAATATCTAAGTAGCACGCGTGTATTGCTTGTCCTTTATCTACTGATTTTGTCCAATCATCTAGCGTTACCAGTAAATTAGACAAACAGGAATAATTTCGTCTGAATCCATGCTGGTTCCTCGAAAGCAACTGATTATTCTCGAAGTGTTTCATTAGATCGTCAACAATGAGTCGCTCAAGTAATTTTGAAATCACTGGTAATAGAGTAACGGGTCGGTAATTGGAAACATCGGAGCGATTTCCACCTTTGTAAATTGGAGAAATTATTCCTCGTTTCCAATCTGTAGGAATCACTCCACTTGCCAGTGTTTGCTCGAACAAATAATTGAGTGGTTTGTATACCAAACTCGCAAATCGCTTCAATATTTTCGGGGTTATTCCGTCGGCCCCTGGAGACTTTCCGGCTTTAAGATTAAATAAACCTTGGAGGACGCGTTTCTCCGTGACGCTTATTTCACTGAGGGCAACCGTGTTTGAAAGTGTTGGATTTGGGCTGTTTATTGCATGTTCTATCGGGTTGAATACCGATGAATAAAACGTGGCTAAAGCATCAGCAGTTTCTGCTGCAGTTGTTGTTGGTCCAGCTGATGTGTCCACGGACACTACTCCAGGTTTCACCTTAGCTTCATCGTTAACCATACGATATAGTATTTTGGAGTTTCGCTCCATCATACTTGATATCACTTCTTGGAAGCACAACTTGTCTTGGATGACAAATTTGTTTACTTTGTTCCGCAGTAAACGGAATGTTTCCCAGGTCTCGGATGATGGGTTTTGTCGATGGTGTCGCCAAGCAATGTTTCGTACCGTTAACCACTTACGAGTTCGGCTTCTTAATTTAAATTCAAAGTTTTTTCTTGAGTTCCTGAGGACAAATTCGGAGCTCACTTCGATTGAACTTTTGAGATTAGATATTAGCCATATCCAAAAGTCATGTACGTTGCTGGTTTCCGGTTGGCAGTTAAACGTGTTTTTCAGAGCATCACTCAACGCCATAGTGTTGATCCGCCTAACTCTTTTACGGGCATCATTTGTTCTTACAGCTTCAAACAGATAGTCAAACTGGATGACGACGTGATCACTTAGTCCCAGTGGACTTTCGTAAAGCAACGTTATCAATGTCATGTTCATTGCTTGTCAGAACGAGATCTAAGAGTGAGGGTAAATCGTTTCCGCGGTATCGGGTATTACATGTAATGTGGTTATAAAGAGGAATATCGTCAAACAACTCACTGAATGCGCGCTCGAGGGAGTGTTCTGGGTAAATGGTACTGCTCTGCAGATTCGGTAAATTGAAGTCACCCATAATCAAAAATCCACAAGTGCATCCGGAAGTAACCATGCGAATTTTATCCAGTAGGGCCAGATTGTAAGTTTCCTGTGCAGACGGTGGGCGATATACTACTCCCAAAACACAGTCTTCGCCGTTAGCTAAATCCTTTTCAGAGTGAACCGTGATTCTAAGCAATCTTGGCAGGTCCAGATTTAAAGAAGTTGGTTTACGATTTAGTCGTATCAATGATAGTGGTTCAACTGGCTCCAAGTCCATGTTGTTGCACAACCTTTTCCCTTCTTCTTTATCGTGATTTAGCCTGTCCCTTAGTAAGGTGGCACTCGTTTCCTTTACGTTGGTGCAAATCACGCTTAGTCCATGGACTGAATGTACACTGTGTTTGGCGCTTTCGATGGTTGCTGAACGTTTCAACTACCTTAGATCGAATACCTATCATGTCCACTTTGGGATTATTTTGCACCATGACTTTTGGTTTTGAAACTGAGGGTTTTCACTGAATCTTCAGGTGAGCAGGTAGTATCGTATCTTTTTGCGGACCAGGGATGTTTTGGGCTGACAGGCCTTTATCAGTCGTTTTTGTAAAGGTGGCCTTTTGATGAAAATAACGCTCCTCAAGACTCCAGCATATTTACAACAGCTGAACCTTCGGGTTGAAAGATCACCAAAGATTTAGCGTTTATCTGGGTGATCCACTGTATGCAGAATGTTGAACATCAGGATAAAGTCACGTCTCAGACGACGGTACAAAAAGTCAAATAGCTTCACAATTGCAATCCTCTCCTCGGCCTGTTATATAGTCCGGTCATCAGTTTTGTAGCGCAGTGGTACACGCGTTGCAGCAATGTCATGTCCTTCTGTAACCATGGTAACCATTGTTGGCCAGATATAGGTGTTAATTATCCGTGGGAGTATCTGCTTTGTGAAACTACCGAAGATTCTTCTGAGAAGTGCTAAGCTTTGGCAGGAATTTTTGTATACCATAGAACACTGCCATGAAGACTTCAAGTTACTGCTAATGCGCACACCCAAGTCTTTCTCTTCCGTAACCCAGGAAAGTTGCTGATCCCAGAGGGTATGTGAATTTGAATGATTAGCAGACGTCTAACATTTTACATTTTCGGATGTTCAATGGTAGGCAGTTTTGGAAGGACCACGTATGAAGTGCATTGAGATCTTTTTGTAGAATTTGGCAATCTTCTATTGTGCGTACGCTAGTCCAGACTTTGATGTCATCCGCAAATAAAATTATTTTGCTGCGTACTATTTCAGGTATGTCGTTCGCGTACATAAGGAAGAGTATCAACCCTAAGATTGAGCCTTGATATATGCCGCTAGTAAATTCTACTGGGCTTGATAGTGCCCCATCAAACCTAACCCTGATAACTCTACCAGTAAAGTAATCCTGTATCCAGGCCAATAATCTGCCGTCCACCCCGAGCCGCTCCAATTTACGCAGCAGTGTGCTGTTGTTAAAACGGTAAAGGCTTTAGACATATCCAAGTAACAAGCATGGACAGGGTATCCATTATCCACGGCTCGAGTACAGTTATCAAGAGTTGAGCGAAGATTGGTGAGATAGGAGTGTCTTGTCCTGAATCCGTGCTGTGCGATAGAAAGAAGCCTATTTTGTTCCAAATGTTTGATAAGTTCGTCTGCTACAAATCGTTCGAGAACTTTAGAGACCACTGGCAACAACGTGATTGGTCTGTAGTTAGACACATCGGATCAGTTCCCGCCATTGTATATCGGAGTGATTAATCCACTTTTCCCGTCAGTAGTAACCTTGCTACAAGATCAGAGAGTGGTGAGAATAGAGCATGGACGCATCGTTTTAGCCGGAAAGGTGTTATTTCATCAGCACCCGGGGTTTCTTTTGTATATAACCCGAATATGCCTTACCAGGTCACTCGGGTTTCACAGCGATTTCGTTTATTGTGTTAATTTGTGATCTGAATGCAGGCATATCTTAGCATAATTCATCTTATGTCGTGTTTTCTATCACATAATATTTCGCCAGTCGGCTATCAAACAAACATTACTTTAAGGGAATTTGCGCTAATCAAACTCTGTGTATTTTCTACAAATATTTTTATACGTATTATGTACGTTTTTATATTATGATGCTCACATCGTGGCTATTTTTGTAAGCCCTCTATTTACAATGGCATTCAAGTAAAATCTATTGATGCACATCTCTGTCCAGTCTCATTCATCGCAATCTAAAATTACGAATATATACTTTTCGTTCTGTTTCTTCGACAATATTGGCTCCCATGTTATGTCACGTGATTATTCAAATCTCATTTCCATTGATTCCTCAACAAGAAGCGGGCTTTTTGTTGAACGCTTCGGTTGAAACGTCTTTTTGTTTGTTACCTATTATTTTTTTGAGCACTGGATCCCATGGGTGATGCCGCGAATAATGAGGATGAAAACGGATTTTTCTTTGTTGGCGAAAGTCAGCCAAGAAGACCCATGCCTGAACACATACGTGAACGTATGAATCGTCAGCCGCCACCGAGAATATCGTCAGAACAAAGATTACGGGAACGAGACGAGCGGAAACAGGTTTATTTCGATTAACGTCTAATTATTTATTGTTAGGCTATGATGGCGGAGAAGCAACAAAAGTTGAAAGAACATCATGAGAAGGTTGAACGATTGTGCGCGGAGAAAAAGGCAAGAAAACAACTTTTAGTTGAAAAAGATTCCACAGAGCAAGAAGGCCAAGATGAAGATCCCACAGTGAACTGAAATCCGGCATGCAACTGGCTCATCCACAGGCATCCATATTCTTCATTCATTTTGGTTTAAGTGAATTGTTTTCATTACATTTGCGATGGATTGTCTTATCCGCAAGCAAATACATTTGATTTCGGTAAAAAATATGACTCTTCGATGATGACTCTCCGGTTTCCGACATTCTAACCGCTTAAATGCTAAACTGCAATTTTTCAGATCCAATTGTTTAAACTAATAAGAGCGTTGGCTTGTAGGCTAGTAAGCTTTCCCACCTGGCAATGGACATGCACTAGAAAGACAATACCGTTTTATGGATTCTTATAAAGAAGTTTGATAAACCTGGAAATTGACCAAGTTCATTGCAACTCCCTTTTTTCCAAATTTTGCTCCCATTGTTATTTAAAATCATCGTTTTCCTAACAGGAACACTTCCCGATATGGACTAGAAGTACATTTATTTCAACAATCACTCACAGTTCGGCAGCCTTGACAATAGCACGGTAAAATGAAAATACTCTTTGAAAGGTTTCCTCCGGTGATAGGATTACTTGACTGGTAGAGTTATAAGGGTTAGAGTTGATGGGGCATTATCCAGCCCAGTAAAAGTTACTAGTCGCGTAACTCAAGGCTCAGGCTTGGGGACAATACTCTTTCTGGTGTACGCTAACGATATACCTGAAGTCGTACGCAGCAAAATCATTTTATTTGCAGATGACATCAAAGTCTGGACTAGCGTACGCACAATAGAAGATTGCCAAATTCTACAAAAATATCTCGATGCACTTCATACGTGGTCCTTTCGCAACTGCCTACCATTCAACATCCAAAAATGTAAAACGTTAAACGTCGGTAAATCATTCGAATTCTCATACTCTGTGGGATCTCAGCAACTTTCATGGGTTACGCAAGAGAAAGATCTGGGTGTGTGGATTAGCAGTAATTTGAAGTCTTCACGGCAGTGTTCTGTTGTATACAAAAATTCCTGCCAAAACTTAGCTTTGTTCAGAAGAATCTTCGGCAGTTTCAGAAAGCAGATACTCCCGCGGATAATTAACACCTATATCAGACCAACAATGGAGTATCAAGAATCAAGAATAGAGATTTTATGGTGATAAAAAGCTAATGCTTTACACGTACCATTCAAGCATGGTCACCATAGTTACAGAAGGACATGACCTTGCTGCAACGGGTATACCAACGCGCTACAAAACTGGTGACCGGTCTATACAACAGGCCATACGAGGAGCGGATTGCAACGCTAAACCTCTTTGACTTTTCGTGCCGTCGTCTCAGGGGTGACTTCATCCTGCTTTTCAACATTCTGCATACAGTGGATCACCTACTTGAACACCTGTTTCATCGGCAAGAAGCACGTGGTAGCAGATCGCAGGTATACAAGTTAATTATTCCACACTCCAGATCAAATTGTTGAAGGTTTTTGCTGTCACACTCTGTTTTCTATGGAACTCCCTGCCCCCACATATCATTTGCGCAACAAGCCTGAACATCTTCAAGGCTGAACTTGACAAGTATATGTTGACCAAACCCAACCTTGCACCTGAATACACGCGCTGACTTTCCATATTGATAAAACATTTGTGTTGTTTTTATGCATTCCCTTTATTTTTAATCTGTGGTTACTGTAAATTATTTGCTTTTTGGACCATTAAAACTTTGAATTACTTTGAACTTTGAATCGACGGCTTCGTTCTGCCTCTATGCCAACACCCTCTAGTTGCATGTGTGCAAAATCTGACCTTTACCAATGGACCGATGGCAATGAGTTGAACTGTGAATGCCTGCGTGTGTGTGCAACTCTCCGTTGTTCGAAGATCGTTGTTTGTCTTAACGTGAATAAAGATTTCATGTTTTAAAACACTGCATGACGATATGGTATGTAGTGTCTGTTCGTCCGAGGCAAGTGGAACAATCTCTCCATCTATGGATAAATCTATTAAATAGAGCAGCGCTCACGACGATAGGCAGTACACCGCAGAACAGCGACACTAGCACACTAACGGCGTGATCTATTCGAAACGTCATGGAACATGAAACTGTCAAGCACTTTGGGTGAGTGACAAGGAAAGCTTATTATGATGCATGACAGTAAAAGCCGCAAGGAATCTGCCGTGCTGATGTCGCTCTACTCGTTCACGAAACTTGTTTGAATGTATGTTCCATTCGAGGTGTAGACATCTCTTCCCAGTCTGTTTGTGCTTACTCTTCTATAGAAGTCGTAGCAATTTAAGTCCCACCCTTCCCCATCTTTTAGGATTTTGCTTTTTCATGGTTGTGTGGCAGTTAAGCATTTGGTACGTGCTACCGGTGTAATGGTGTCTTTGATGATGATGATGATGATGACTTTGGGTGCATATACATTGACGACATCAAAGGAAAGAGGCCAACAAAAACAATGAGTTGTATCGCCACCCTTCATCATGGTTGGAAACTTTTAGCTTGAACTAGTACAGCATTTCACATATTCTAGTTCAAATGATGCGGATGACCTCTGGCTAGACACCAATGTTGATGAGTGGCTTAGCAGAGCCACTGTCATCAGCTTCCGTTTAAACTCATATCCGGAACAAATACAAGCAGACCGTAAAGACAAAAATGATGGTATACAGCGCGTGCGTACTACGTGCTTTACTTTATAGCAGTGAAACACAAACGAAACCTGCATTCTTTCCATTTACGGAAATTCGTTCAATCTTAAACAGCTCATGGATTTTCAGAATAAAAATCACAAGTGCTTCATTAAGCTGGTTTGCAGAGAATGCTCACTCTACTCAGAGAGCTGGTTCGTGTATTGAATAGGAAACGGTAGTATCCAAAATGGTCTACTCTATGAAGAGTCCAAATCAAGTAGTCGGTCTTTAGGTACAGCGTACTTAATATACACAGTCGTTTGTAACAGGCAGACGCCATGAAAGCGTTGGCGTTTACTCTACGGTTTGGATATAACTTGTTCTTGATCGTTCACTATGAAGACAGTTTGAATCTAAATAAAGACAGAGACTGCTTACGGCTGGTGTACCGACAGCGTGGAAAAGCCACCAATAGCTGTTGCACATCGCTTGAAAGGCTGCAGATGAGGTTGTTCTTCCCGAACCAGACTTTATTCATTTCGAAACGAATTGAAGCATGTGTCCGTCCTGTGGTCGCAAATTACTTCCACGGTCCACATGGACAAAAGTGACCAACGATCGATCGACTGGTCTGAAGGGTCTACTTTATTTTTTAGAATTACTAATATGACATGTGTAATATTTGGTTTTCACATTAAATTTATTAACCAAAAGTCTAGCATTGTTGTGATGTTATACTAACTCCATCGTCGTTATTACACCAAAATTGTTGAAGTGTATAACAGATAATATTCGCCACATTTACGTTCGAGCTATGATCTACAAAATTTCTGATTGATGAGTCCATCATCATCTATGCGTTTCCATCTACTCGTTATTTACCGTTATTGCTGTGCAGACCGTTTAAACCCGTTCATCGAACCTGGTCGTGCGGACGTGAGTATGACCTTCATAATCATACCTGATTGGCCGAAATGGGTACCTCTGTTATCATTGGCTGTATTTTGTATTGTGTGGCCCGCATTTTGTCGTTGCCTTACAGGTCGTCCAGTCCATTAGCAGTACTACTGTTGTCGCTCTGCATTATGCGGGCGCAAGGGATATATAGCAATAATATCTGTAATTCTCTTGTTTAAAAACTTGACCGGAGATCAGATCTCGCGAATTTTCGGTAAATTTTGTACATGATTCTTTGCCCTCTATCAAACGATCTGATCATGGTTTGATTGGGTTAACCAAATTTGTGATCAATCTTCAAAATTGATGTCCACAAAGGATGAATATTTTGTATTTATTGACAAGAATTCCAACGAATATATACCTTTTATGCCATTTATTATGTCAGAAAATTGTGCATCTGACAAGTCACTACAATTTCCACATATGGAATGCAGTACGCAGATGTGAAACTGGCAATTCAGTTTACACATTCGATGATACAGCGTTGATTTTTTATAGATGATGCGTGTGGAGTTCGTACAATGATCACGGATTATGAATACGTACCTGAGGCCAGTCATGGAGTAATCGGTTCAGTCCTGGTATCCTTGCTTCAGGATGGATATACAACTTACCCAAAGAAACTACGGTCGATAAACAGCGCTATGTCACGATGTACAAAACAAGGTGTATAGCTGAATAAATGTGTTCAACCCATCGACATATTACAGAAGATCTTATCCTCGGTCACACAATATTTGATTAACCAACCCCTCACAAGCGGTGGGACTCCCTTCCCGTCGAAACTGGAAAAGGCATTATAATTCTGTCCGTGTCTGTTTAGCCGGTATCTATTTATTTTTTATCATTATCCAATTAAATAGCTTGTGTCGTTCCAATGATAAATTAGACTTTTCCCATCTACTTAGCTCATCGTGTGATAAGAATTTGACTGATGATTGTTTGAGGCTTGTTAAAGATGAGAAACACCATTCCGTTTGTTATGTTTGTACTATCTGTAGACATTCCAATAAAGGCGTTCATCGCAACAGTAAAGACTCGACTGTAGGTAAAGAGCCTAATGAAATGGAAAGTATACTGTCACACCTGGAAAACCAGTTTGCCAAAATGAAAAATTCAATGGAGCTATTGGTCGAACCAACAACAAAGTATCCAAAACCTTCAGATTCATCTTAGACACCACTATTGCCCCTAGATATTCCGAAATATTTCTACAAGACACCAAAGAGATAGATACAACCGAGTTAAAACTAAAGCCATCCTCCTCGAGTGTTGTGTTTGAGAAACCAGCTTCAAAGGAGCCAATATACACTATAAAGCACTGAAAGAATTTAGGCGTAATCTACACCAATATTACTGAGTCAGAAATCACTCTCTTTCATGCACTAGAAGTGGTCAGCATTCTTGAAGTTCAAAGGTATCCTAACAGATGAAAACTTTCGACTTCTGAGAGCAGCGAGAAATAAGGTCCAACAGACTGCAAGGCAATGTGCAAATGACTATTGGACTGAAATTAGCCTCGGTATTCAAAAAGCTGAAAATACTGGAAATTTTCACTGTATGTATGATTGGATCAAGAGAGCCATTGGTCCAAACAAACTTAAAATGGCAACCGTTAAGTCTGTATCTCGTAACCCAAACCAAGATACAGGATGTGCTAATCCGTGTCATGTTGTTGGCTGACAATACAGCAATTATTGCTCACTCTTAAGAGCACCTCCAGCCACTAAAAAATTGTTTTTCGTCGACATGCAAAGACTTTGGGCTAACAATCAGCATGAGCAAAACCAAAGTCCTTGGTCAGGAGATTGTATCGCCCCAATCATCACTGTTAGAAACTGTCAGTTTGAACCAGTACATCATTGCACATATCTTGGTTCAACCATTGCGGATAACCTCTCGCCAGGCACGCGGATTGGCAGAGCTGTCATTTTGTCCTGATTGAACTCTCGTGTATGGGGCAATCGCAAGTTGACTGTAAAGGCAAAGATGATGGTGTACAGCGCGTGCGTACTAAATGCATTACTGTAAGGTAGTGAAACCTGGACCATCCACGCAAGACAAGAACGGAAGCTGAATGATTTCTATCTACGAAGCATCCGTCGTATATTGAACGTATCGTGGATGGACAAATTAACGAATGCTGAAGTGCATTCAAAAGCTGGTCTACAGAGCATGTTCACTCTGCGGTGGCTTGGCCACGTCTACAGAATCGAAAATGGTCGTATTCCGAAAGATCTACTCTACGGTGAGTTGAAATCAGGAAGTCGACCGTTGGGCAGACCGCAGTTGCAGTACACAGACGTTTATAAATGAGATATGAACGCTTTTGGCATTGGCCCCGCGAGTTGAGAAGAACTTGCTCTTTGCCCGCTCACATTGGAGGTATTGTATAATTCGTCGTCTGCTGAACGCAGATCACGCAGCCGGCGTGCAACTGACACCGATCGGCCGAGTTCTGCCTATCGTTGCGAGCGCTGCGGGAGAGATTGTTGCGCTCGAGCCGGACTGTTTAATCATTCAAAAAGCTGTGTAACATGAAAAATCATGCGATTGTGATGTACATCTATGGTCGACATTGACCGAAGAAGGCCAACAATAACATGAATAACAAAGATTTGCCTTCCCATCAGGGCCGAGCGCCAGATTGTGGAGATTTCTGCCCTATCCACCTTATTGACCGCCTCCGCACGCAAGCGTTCGCCTTTTTACTTTTACACATGTGAGCCACAATGTCAACCGACCTTGGCCTTGTTTACTTGTATTAGATTGGTGAGGATACACAATAATATGCTAATCGACCGCTGGTCCTCGTTATGCCACGTGACGCACCGTAGGCGTACGATAGGCTGTTTAACGGTAAAATCAAATCAGTGGTGCTGGGTTGACTGCTACTTAATCATGTTCCCTGTCATGACTATAACCATTTGTCCGACGAAGCTTGTGTGTCACCCA